>APFE030361358.1:49907-107072 GCA_000404065.3 Pinus taeda
TTATGCTTCTGCTTAATGTTTTGTAGAAGTAGAATAAGTATTATGCTTTAGGACATTGCATATATCGGTTTGTTCTACAGGTGAAATTTCTACATGGTATCAGAGCTATCCGATTTATAGAAAAAGTTCTACATGATATCAAAGCTAGCTGATTTGTAAGAAAAATTCTACAAAAATTCTACATGGTATTGGAGCACAGGTGATCAAGCAAGAATAGTATACTGAGAGGAGATTTCAAAGTTTTGAGTTTTGGGCTGAGAGTTTGCAGAGAAGATCTGAAAATTTCTATACAAATTTTTTAGAAATAAATAGCCAATTTGGATTCTTCGCAGAAAAATACCAAAAAAAAAAAAATCAACTGAATCAGAGTTCGGATGAGGGAGATATCGCTGATTTAAAATTAGCTCCTTTTCTAGAATATTTCGTGACGGCAAGAAAGTGGAAATAGCTTGGTGTGCTAGCCAAGAACCTATATGCACTTGAGGTACAAGATGCATGCAAAGCTTTGAGGAGCAAGGAAAAGGTTAGAGACTTGGTTGTTGAGAGGGAGAGTATATTACCTCTCAACATGCAGACCCAGAAGAAGTCTCAGACAATTGTGGAAGAGCCATGATTGGTGCAACAACTTCAAGAGGTTATGGAGCAGCCACAACAAGGGAAGCTGAGAGGAGATTGAGTAGAGACATTTACTCATGCAGAGACCTCTAGTAGGGGGAAACTTCAAGCCAGGTGAGCAGAGGGATCACATACAGCCATACCTCCAGGTAGGAGGTGGGGTGATATAGAGTGATTGTCCCAAGGAGAAGGGGCAGGATCCTTGAGGTACACAACCTCTTGGATGAGACCTTGCTATAGGAGACCTAATGTGGAGTAGCAGGAACTGACTGATTGGGTAGAGACAAATGTGGATGAAGTGACAAAGAGAGCGACAATGCAAAGAATCCCAGGACAGTGCATAGCTAGCAGGCTGTAGCAATGCGAGAGGCACAAGTGTTTTGCATAGTGCTAGGTGGCACAGAGAGGTGTGCAATGGTGCGAGATGCATGGAGATGTTGCAGTAGTGCAGATTTCAGAGAGGGAGCACTTGTTAGTCTTCTATATATCTGTCTATTACATCCCAAGGAGTATGTTCCTAGCCCAACAGAAGTGGTCAGGTTGGGAGTGTTTTTGTTCCATTGTTGTTGAGAAGTGAACTGGGATTGTTTGCATGGTAGACATCCCCAAAGTTAAGGATCAAGTCGAGAGGAAGCCCTTTCTTGTGAGGAGGGAGTGTGAAAAATGTGCAACAAAATGTTTAAATTTAGAATGGCTCGTAAAAAATATACCTGCTAAAATAGCCATGTCCCTAAAAATAGGCACATTTGGCCAGTGAGGTCATTGGCCACCATTGGGTGAGAGGTGAAACTGTAAAAATAAGAAAAGTTCCTAAAAATAGGCATTTCTGGGTCCCTTCCTATTTATAGTAGTCCCTAGTCTATCTATAAGAAGTAAAATTAATTTTGGTCTTAACAGCAGTTGGAAATATTAATTAATTAATTTAGTTGAGTGAATTAGTTAAGGAAAAGCAAACTTGAAGTCTTTGTGAGAACATGCAATTATTTCTCCACTAATTGGGGAACGTGTCCTTAATTTCCTCCAGTGATTAAGGGAATAACTATGAGTTCTATAACAATAGAATCAGTTGACTTAGTTCTAACTAGCCAAGTCCAGTTAGATTATTTTAACAAGTTGTTAAAATAATAAAATATAGTTTGTTAATGCTTGCATGCATGTGACAATTATTATTTTAGATAACTGAGAATCCATTCATGGATAACTATTGCATGTCAATTATGTCAGAGACCCAATTGAGATCAGATGTGGGACAGTGTACTATTAGATGCTTGGATATTTCTAGTAAGTATTCCTTGCATGGATAAGTATGTATTATAGGAGCTTAGAGGACTTGTGGCCTATATATTGAGGCCTAGGTAGTCCATGATTTTCATCTTCCGATTGAAGATCATTAGAGTACAGAGAGAGCAGGATAGCTATTGAGCTAATTCTTTTTGTATGTTGAAGAGGATTTCCACTTGATTGATAATACATGGTTGGGGTTTTATGTTGGTGCTTTCCCTTGCATATATCTTGTGTTATGTGTGATTATTTCTCTTGATAAGTTATGCATATTTCTACTTGATGTTGCTCATGAATTCGATTATGTTTCTGCTTAATGTTTTGTAGAGGTAGAACAAGTATTATGCTTTAGGACATTGCATATATCGGTTTGTTCTACAAGTGAAATTTCTACATGGTATCAGAGCTAGCTGATTTGTAAGAAAAATTCTACATGGTATCGGAGCACAGGTGATCAAGTAAGAACAATATATTGAGAGAAGATTTCAAAGTTTTGAGTTTTTGGCCGAGAGTTTGTAGAGCAGATCTGAAAATTTATGTACAAAATTTTCAGAAATAAATAGCAAATTTGGATTCCTTGCAGAAAATTACTCAAAATCAAAAAAAAGCAATCGACTGAATCGGAGTTCAGATGAGGGAGATATCACTTATTTAAAATTAGCTCATTTTCTAGAAAATTTTATGACGGCGAGAAAGTGGAAATAGATTGGTGTGCTAACCAAAAACCTATATGCACTTGAGGTACAAGATACATGCAAAGCTTTGAGGAGCAAGGAAAAATTTAGAGACTTGGTTGTTGAGAGGGAGAGTATATTACCTCTCAACATGCAGAGCCAGAAGAAGTCTCAGACAATTGTGGAGGAGCCACGATTGGTGCAACAACTTCAGGAGGTTGTGGAGCAGCCACAACAAGGGAAGATGAGAGGAGATCGAGTAGAAGCATTTACTCATGCAAAGACCTCCACTAGGGGGAAACTTCGAGCCAGGTGGGCAAAGGGATCGCATGCAGCCATACCTCCAAGTAGGAGGTGGGGCAATATAGAGTGATTGTCCCAAGGAGGAGGGGTAGGATCCTTAAGGTACCCAACCTCTTGGATGAGACCTTGCTACAGGAGACCCGATGTGGAGTAGCAGGAACTGACTGATTGGGTAGAGACATATGTGGATGGAGCGACCGAGAGAGTGACAGCGCAAGGAATCCTAGGACAGTGCATAGCTAGCATGTTGCAGCAATGCGAGAGGCACAAGTGTTCTGTACAGCGCTAGGTGGCACATAGAGGTGTGTAATGGTGCGAGATGCATGGAGATGTTGCAGTAGCGTAGATGTCAGAGAGGGAGCACTTGTCAGCAGCAGGTAGAGCTTTAGCATCAGAATATGTTCCTAGCCCAACATAGTGGTCAGTTGGGAGTGTTTTTGTTCCAAGTGTTGTTGGAGCAAGTGGATCGGGTAGATGTGTTGCATGCAAAACATTCCATAGTTACGGGATCGGGTTCGAGAGGAAGCCTTTCTTGTTGAGAGGGAGCGTTGAAAAATGTGCAACAAGAAATGTTAAATTTAGAATGTGCTAAAAATAGACCTGCTAAAAATAGTATGTCTAAAAATAGCAGTTTGGCCAGTGAGGTCATTGGCCACATTGGGTGAGAGATGAAACTGCTAAAAATAGAAAGTTCTAAAAATAGCATTTCTGGGTCCCTTCCTATTTATAGCAGTCCCTAGTCTATCTATAGGAAGTAAAATTAATTTTGGTCTTAACAGCAGTTGGAAATATTAATTAATTAATTCACTTGAGTTAATTAGTCAAGGAAAAGCAAACTTGAAGTCTTTGTGAGAACATGCAATTATTTCTCCACTAATTGGGGAATGTGTCCTTAATTTCCTCCACTGGTTGAGGGATTAAGTATGAGTTCTATAATGATAGAATCAACAGACTTAGTTCTAACTAGTCAAGTCCCGTTAGATTATTTTAACAAGTTGTTAAAATAATAAAATATAGTTTGTTAATGCTTGCATGCATGTTAAAACTATTATTTTAGATAACTGAGAATTCACTCATGGATAACTATTGCATGTCAGTTCTGTCAGAGACCCAGTTGAGATCAGATGTGGGACAGTGTACTATCAAATGCTTGGATATTTCTAGTAAGTATTCCTTGCATGGAGAAGAATCTATTATAGGAGATTAGAGGACTTGTGGCCTATATATTGAGGCCTAGGTAGTCCATGATTTTCATCTTCTGATTGAAGATTATCAGAGTACAGAGAGAGCAGGATAGCTATTGAGCTGATTCTTTTTGTATTTTGAAGAGGATTTCCACTTGATTGATAATACATGGTTGGGGTTTTATGCTGGTGCTTTCCCCTGGATATATCTTGTGTTATGTGTGATTAATTCTCTTAATCAATTTTACATGTTGCTACTTGATGTTGCTCATGGTTTCGATAATGCTTCCGCTTAATGTTTTGTAGAAGTAGAACAAGTATTATGTTTTAGGACATTGCACATATCGATTTGTTCTACAGGTGAAATTTCTACATTTTGTACTCTTGTCTATGTTTACTAAAGTATTTTTCTTTCACGCATGGGAATTATCTAGGAAGGGAAGCTATGTCATTTGCGGTGTTCTCTTTGTCCATGTCTCTGGCGTAATGGCATTGGTATTTTTCTGATTGTCTATTATTATGGTTTTGGGCTTATATGGTTTCAGAACGTTTGTTGTTCATTTAAAATCTTCAACCCAAACTATTCATGGAAGGGTTGGGAGTATTGTTTAGGGCTTTGGCACTGGCTTCAATCCTATTACACTGCCTGTTGCAGGGTAATTCGTTGGTCAATTTATAGTTTTTGGCCCTCATGCATTGATAATTTGACAGGTTCTCTGGTCTAGTGTGGTTTTGGGAAGAATAAGGTTCACGGGTGTAGGCTAAAGTCAGGTCTGTCGTCATGGTATGAATCAACTACAGGGAGATTTTTAATCCTTTTTTTTTCATTGCTCATGTTGTCTTAGGGAAGGGTCATCATGCCTGGGGTTCCCATGGTCGTTACAAGCAAAAAAAGGAAACCCATGAGGTCCATCAAGCCAACTCTTAGTATGGTAAAGGTCGTGGTTGGAAATTAATCTCTGGCATCATAAAATAGGTTGCCACTGCTTACCACGAGGGAAACTCATCTAAGGCGTGTCAACTCATTGCCGCAGGGAAGCAAAACTTAATCAACAAATTGGTGAAACGAAAATTGACTTGGGAGAATGGTAGGCCTTAGTGCCTAATCCTAGTCACTCTCATGGTTGGTCCTCTCAGTGAAATCAAACAATCCATTTTTATTGGTTGATGAAAAATCTTCTAGCCAAAGCTCTGAAGCACATCCCTTAGGGATCACCCTCGACTTCTCAAGGAATCCCATATTTCCGCAAGGATCTACATCAAATTCAATTTCAACTTCTAAAGCAGAATGGTCGCCTTAGCCGCATTGAACAACACATTCCCTGTATCCCGCAAACTAATCTTCCAGGCTATAGTGCGAAGGATCCAACTCCCATGGATTCATCTGACAGTTAGTAGTATGATGATTTAATCTTTGTTTTGTCTTTTGATATATGCAACAATTACACAATTTATTGTATATTTTCAATTATTTATAGGAAGTATAAGGACTCAAACATATCTAGCATGGCTTGACAAGATTATAATATTATGTTTTTGGATGGCATATCATGTATTTATGTGGCCAATAGATCTGGTTTCCCTCTAGGAAGGTTGAGGCCACCTAACCATTTGATCTCTGGAATTGACTATTTGCTCAATTTCACCAAATATTAACTAAGGTTGCTTTTTAAGGGAATAAATAAGGAAATTTGAGTTTTTATGTGCCTTAAACATAAAACTTGAAATTTGAAATTAAACATGAACGATAGAGGAAAAGAAGCAAACACAGAAAATTTGATGATGAAGTTTGTCCCTCTTGGACAACATATTCGGGTCTGCTTCCAATGGGCGTCTGTTGTATTGAAAATGCTCACAAAGTCCCTTTACATCAAATTCACCATTTTGGAATGTGCGCACAGGCATCAATGGCTACTGTCAACTAATAACTCTCAGCCTCAACTTCCCAACACAACTTTCAGATTACGAAAAGGCCCAATATTGGTTGAGTTATGCCTCAAAATGCATATTACAGGCACAAATAACACAAGTTCGACAAACACACTTTACAACTCCTTTGCCAAGGGTGCACTGGTGAAATATTTTATAACTTCATGGGCAGGTCCTGGGGTCAAACCCGTGGACCTCCCAGGATTTGAATGGAAATATTTAGTAATAGGTTACCACCATATTGTATTTATGGTATTACAATGTAATATTAGCATGGCGCGTAACCATATACCAACATTAGCATAGGCTAGTGGATATATACACCATAGCCAAAGTTTAACTTAGTGTATGGTTGAAACCATAAACCAGTGGACATGTTAATCGAATCCCTGTGACACATTTGTTATAACCAAAGTTTAAAATTGGACTTAAATTACACGCCATTTCCGTGACCTGGACTAATTTTGGCATATGGTATCATTTCATATGGTTTGCCACATTAATAATGTTGGTTGGAACTATGGTAGTTTATTTGGTAGTGTCGATAAACATAATCTTTGGGTTTGGTTGGGCTGTCGGATATAGTGGGCTCCACAAACCCTTCCCCCACATACCAATTCACAATCGTTCAAATGTATGTATGCAACCATGTATTAATAAAGCCAATGCATGGTCTATTGGTAAAACTTTGTGGTGATGGCCTGGTGGTCGTAGGTTCGACCCACAACTTGGAAGTTTGACCTGCGCTTAGTTTGAATTGATTGTCACATGCCCTGTTGATTGAATGCCATGTGTCATGTTTTAAGGCTGCCACTTGGCCTGCTTTGGCCTATTTTTTGTTTGTTTGAACAAAACTTTAGAATGCATTTTCTCCTTCATAAAAAGGCCATTTTACAAACCGAATATACCATTGGAATCATCGTGACGATCTCTTCGACTTATCGTTGTTTTCATGAGCATATGAGACTATAAAATTTTGAGCATTAAGAGGATCCTCTTAGATCATTCCTCTCCACTAGAAGCTTTTGGACCTCCAAAAGTTTGGTTTTAAGCATACATGAAGTGAGGGTACAACTCCCTGACCTTTCTGATATCCATCCACCTTCCTTTACTTGGATTCATGCCTTTGAGTCCCACTCGAAGCTACTCTACATATCCTCACCTGGAAGTGCAGACCTTCCTATCCAAGATGGTATCTTCTTGTAACTCAGTCATACATTCGGGTGCAAAATCATCTACGGTTGGAATTTGAGCATTTTCCTCTAAATCCATGATCATTAGAGGTTCATACAACTTCAAATTTTCAACTGAATATATGTGCATGTATGGAGGAAAATTCAATCGGAATGTATTATGCCCAATCTTTTCAACAATTCTAAAAGGATCATGCCTTATAGGTTTCAACTTTTTACCTTCACCTTTCATCTTTTCTTTGCTGATGTATAGCCATACTTGATCACCAACCTAGAAGTGATAATCCACCCGATGCTTGTCATGTCGCATTTTGTACTTGGTCTGACTTTTCTCCAATTGATCATACACTGCTTCATGAATCTTTTGGATTCTTTGAATGAACTTGATTGCTTTGTCGACATCTCCATGTCCATCCTCCTCAACTTCTTCACTAAACATAAAGTCCATTGGTGATTTTGGCAGGTATCCATAACACGTTTCAAAAGGAGATCTACCAGTAGAAGGGTGCAATGCTCGGTTGTAAGCATGCTGGACATAATCTAAGGATTCATCCCACAACTTAGGATGTTTGCTACAATAACCTCTGAGAATATGTACCATTGTTTTGTTCACCAGCTCTGTTTTCCCATCATTTTGTGGATGAAAAGTTGTGCTCTTTTCAACTTCGTGTCCATGAGTCCCCCAAAAGTGGACCAAAACTCTCCCAGAAAGTGAGAGTCCCAATATGAGATTATAGAAGTAGGCAACCCAAAATGAACTCATAAATTTTGAAAGAACATTTGTGCAGTCTGTTCAACAGTAACTTGCTTTTTACATGGAACACGAATACACATTTTGCTAAATCTGTCAACCACAACATAAAAATAATAATGCCCTTTTCTAGACATTGGAAGTCCTCCTACAAAATCTGTAGATATGCTTTACCATGGCCGAGAAGGAACTGGAAGTGGCATATACAAACCTAACTTTCTGTTGTTTGGTTTGCTTGTTGAACACACGACACAACCTTTGATATATTTAGTAATTGTTTTCATTCATTCAAGGCCAATAGAAAAACCTTTATAATCGTGCCACTGTCTTACCTACACCAAAATGCCCTGAAACATGAGAAGAATGTGTTTCCTTGATCACATGCACTCTTTCTCCCTGTGGTATGAAAACTTGCCAAGATGGTACAATAACATGTCATGAACATGATAATTCACTTCTTACTCTTGAGCACCATGAGTTAGTGATTCATAAACATATTTGAAATCAATATATTTAGCATATTGTTCTATATAGCTTTCATGTGCTAAAGCACTATTTTGCAAAATAATTGAAGCATTCAAAGAAGGTCTTGATAGCATATCAACTAATTTATTGGAGGTACCTTTCTTATATTTGATTACTATATGAAATTGTTGCAAAAATCCCATTCATCTATAATTTTGAGACTGTTGCAACTTAGTTTGAGATTGAAGGTACTGAAGTGGCTGATGATTTGCATGAATCATTGTTTCTTTTCCCATTAAATAATGTTTCCATTTTTTAACACTTTCCACTAATGCATACAATTCTTTATCATAAGTTGGATAGTTAGCAACTACTTTAGAAAATGTTTCTGAATGAAAACAAATAGGATTTCCGTTTTGCAATAACGCTACACCCATTGTATACCCACTAACATTAGTTTCTATTTCAATTGGTTGTTGAAGGTCTGGCAAAGCCAAGATTGGAGTTGTAACAATTTTCTTCTTTAAAGTATCAAATGCTTGTTGTTGTTTTCCTCCCCAATGGAAGGAGACTTTAGAACTTGTTAAAGCATGAAGTGGTGATGCAATAAAAGAGAAATGAGAAATAAACTTCCTCCAATACTGAACTGCACCCAAGGAACTTCTAACTTTCGTCACATTTTGAGGTCTTGGCCACTTAACAATTACATCAATTTTAGTTGAATCTATTTTTAGCTGACCACCTCCAACTATGTAACCAAGATATACTAAGGAAGTTTTTCTGAATTCACATTTAGTGAGTTTGAGATGAAGTTTCTCCCTTTGCAACACATCAAAAACTTGTTTAATATGCTTTACATGTTCTTCCCAACTTGAACTGAAAATAAGGATACCATCCAGATGGACTATGACAAAATTATCAATAAAATGACAAAAACCATCATTCATCACTCTCATAAAATTTGCTAGAGCATTGCATAATCCAAACGGCATAACCAACCGTTCATAAAGCCCTGCTTAGTCTTAAAAGCAGTTTTCCATATATCATTCTCTGCGATACGAATCTGATGATAACCACTTCTTAAATCCAATTTTGTAAAGTAAACAACATTCTTTAACTGATCAAGCAAATCATCGATTCTAGAAAGAGGACACATGTTCTTAATGGTGATTTTATTTAAGGCTCTAAAATCAACACACATTCTCCAAGTTCTGTTTTTCTTTGGGACTAATATGATCGGTGATCAACATGGAAAAGAACTAGGATGAATGAAGCCTTTATCAACCAATTCTTGATTTTTTTTCTTAATCTCTTCATTCTCTATGACTGACATATGATACATGCCAATGTTTGTAAGAGGGGCATCAGATTGTAGTTTAACATCATGTTGTATTTGTCGTTTTGGAGGTAAACTTTTTGGTTCTTTAAACAATTCTTTAGAATAATCTACTATTTCAACCAATTTTTCCTTAAAATGAGGGTCACATCCTTGAAAAGCGTCATACTTATCTTTAGGTTGTTCTTTAACAATAATGAAAATAAACTTTTTACTTGAACTTATTAACCTTTTCATTTGACTAACATTGATTAAATCCAAGTTTGTGTTGATTCTGTGTGTCGTGACAATGTATTCAATTTCATCTTTAAATAGATGATACTTATTCTCCTTTCTATGAAATATGGAATCTCTATCATAAAGATACAGACTGCCCAATACAACTCCACATATATCCAAAGGAATCACATCTAGCTCAACTTCATCAACAAAATTAGTTGTAATTGAAAACCTTAATCGACACTATTTTGTGACTTGCATCTGAGTATTTTTCTTTCAACCATCCTAAAGGGTATGGTTTTGGATGACTTTTAGTTTCCAATCCTAATTTCCTCACCAATTCCTCAAATATTAGATTTGCTTGTGATCCACTATCGAATAATGTGTCTATCTTAGTGTGTCGGGTAATGATCCTTATGTGAAACAATTCAACTCTCTTATTTTCTTCAGTCACATCATTATATTTTAAAGAAGATGCAAAACAAGTAGAATTAGAGCTAGCTCAAGAAGTATTACCTTTTATAGCCATGGCGGTAATCTTCTTTTCATCACTGGAGTTAGATCCCAAATCTTGTTGGAGCTTTCATTTCATCCTTCTTCTTAAGGAACTTCTTTGGTTTAAGTTCAGGATGAAGCTTCCAACATTTGGAGTCATCATGTCCAACCCTCTAACAATGAGTACAAGTAAGCCTTTCTCCTTCCTTCTTAGCTGTTGCCGATTTCTTCCCTTTCAACTTACTCTTTCCCTTGCCTTCTTTGGAAACTTTGTTATCTGAATGCTTAAATGGTTTCTTTAAAAAATTTGACTGAAAAGGTCTGCCACCTGATTCAATATGAATGGCTTGTACACACACTTCATCAAAGTCAGTTGGATGAAACGTAAGCAAGGTATGTCGCAAATAAATATGCAAAATTCTAATATACTTTAACAAAGTTTCCCGTGTGTCTAATTGAACATTAAGTGCTAATGCCTTTTTCCTAAATTCTTGTGTAAACTCTTGCACACTCTATACTTTACCTTGCCTTAAATGTTGCCAATCCATTATAGCCTATTGCATATATCCTAAAGGATATAATTGCTTTCTAAGAGATTTAACAAACTTAGATCATGAAGAGTAATTTTATCTTTTTTCTTCAAATCTGATTTAGTTTTAATTTCCCACCAAATCAAAGTTGTTCCCCCCATTCTAAGTGTGGCTAACTAAATTTTTGCAGATTCATCAACAACATTTTGAATTCTACAATACACCTCAAGTTGCTTTATCTAGTTATCTAACTTTTCAGGATTCATTTAACCACCATATATTGGCAATTCAAACTTAACATCAAGCTTAAAAAAAAGAGATTTCTTTGGTTTTTTTGTGAGTCTGAATATGAACTTGAATGATAATAGAATAAAGAATAAGAAGACGAAGATGGAGGAGGAGGTTCATTACCATCAGATTTTTCCTTGCCCTTTTTCTCTTCTGTGCCTTTAGAAGATGAAGATGCATCTCTAGTCTTCTTGTCTTCATAAATTTATGCAATCATCCTTTGCATATTAAGGAATATTTGCTAAAATTTTTCCTCTCCAATGACCTTTGTTTCAGGAGCTTCCCCTTCATTTGGCTCTCCCATCTTCAACTTTTGAGAGACTTTCCTCTTTCTATTCTGTGGATTTATCTTCTCAAGTTTCCCTTATCCACATCACAACTTGGAACTAGTCAACATTCACATTGGAAAATATCCTTCTTATACATGATCAAACTTGCTCTGACACCAAAATATGATCTGAAAACAACAAAATTGACTATTTTCTCAATTTCACCAAATATTAACAAGGTTGCTTTTTAAGTGAATAAATGAGGAAAATTGATTTTTCATGTGCCTTAAACATAAAACTTGAAATATGAAATTAAGCATGAACAACAGAGAAAAAGAATCAAACATAGAAAATTTGATGACGGATTTCATCTCTCCTGGACTACATCTCCAGGTCCGCTTCCAATGGGCGTCCACTGTATTGAAAATGCTCACAAAATCTCTTTAAATCAAATTCACCATTCTGGAATGTGTGCACATGAATTAATGGCTACTTTAATTGATAGCTCTTGGCCTCAACTTCCCAACACAACTTTTAGATTACAAAAAGGCCCAATATTGGCCGATTTATGCCTCAAAAGGCATACTACAGGCACAAATAACACAAGTTTGACATACACACTTTACAACTCCTCTGCCAAGGGCGCATTGATGAAATATTTTATAACTCAATGGGAAGGTCCCCAGGTCAAACCCATGGACCTCCTGAGATTTGAATGACAATCTTTAGTAATAGGTTACAACCATATTGTATTTATGGTATTACATTGTAATATTAACATGGCGCATAACCATACAACAACATTAGCATAGGCTAGCAGATATATACACCATAACCAAAGTTTTATCTTAGCGTATGGTTGAAACCATAAACCGACGAACATATTAATCGACTCCCCGTGGCACATTTGTTATAATCAAAGTTTAACATTGGACTTAAATCCCGTGCCATTTCTGAGACCTGGAATAATTTTGGCATATGGTATCATATCACATGGTTTGTTGCGTTGATAACGTTGGTTGGAGCTCTGGTAGTTTGTTTGGTAGCGCTGATAAATATAATATTTGTGTTTGGTTGGGCCGCCGGATATGGCGGGCTCCACCAACCCTTCCCCCACATACCAATTCCCAATTGGTCAAATATATGTATGCGGTCATGTATTAATAAAGCCAATGCATGATCTGTTGGTAAAGTTTTGTGGTGTTGGCCCGATGGTCATGGGTTTGACCCACAATTTGGATGTTTGACCTGTGCCTGGTTTGACTTGACTGCCACCTACCCTGTTGCTTGACTAGTATGTGCCCTTTTGCTTGATTGCCACATGTCTTGTTATGAGACTGCCACTTGGCCTGCTCTGGCCCATTTTTTGCATGTTTGAACAAAACTTCGGAACAGGTTTCTCCCTCATACAGAGGCCATTTTTCAAACCAAATATACCACTAGAATCAACACGATGATCTCTTCGACTTGGTGCTAGTTTCATGAGCATCTAAGACTATAAAATTTTGAGCCTTTAGAGGATCCTCCTAGATCACATATAGATACAAATCATTAATATAATTTATTTTATCTAAGTATTTTATGTAAATTGATGATGCACTAGTTTATTGCCTCCATAATATTTATCTTGGGTCTTTGAAATATATATTTTTAGGAGTTCATAAAGTAATGGCTATATTAGCTGAGAAATAATTGATTCTGCATTTGCTTCTTATATTATAAAATTGGGATCCTAATGATTAAGATGTTGTAGACATTTGTGCAAGTTTGAAATTGATGTAAATTTTTAAGTGCTAAATACTTTTATCTAGACGAGGCGATATACAAAAGTTGACACATTTTTCACAATTTTAAATGAACGTTTTTCCTTTCCATCAATTCGGGGTTAAATTACACGTCATTTATGCCTAGATGGTAATCCAATCTTTTTGAAAATGTTTAAGTTATGAAATAATATTAATGTTTTTATGTAGCAATTATGTCCATTTTCTTTTCAAAGCAAGTGAAAAGCAATAAAAGACAGATGGGAACTAGAAGGAATTAAAGAACCTTATAGTGTTTGCTATTGGCAATGGTGGTAATTAATAACATTAAATATTTGAACACGTAAAGACAAATATAATATTTTTCAAATATTTTTAGATACTTATATTTGACTTTTTGGTCAATTGACATTCGATATGATTGGAAGTATAATGTCCAATATGTTTATATCTAAACAAATTCAACTAATGGAATTAGTTTTTTAGAATACTTTTTCTTGGTATTATTTATTGTAGTTGATACCGCAAATCCTTTAAAGAGAAGAATAATTTAGATAGTTAAATTTTTTGACTTGATGATATACTGGATTTAGGTGATGTCTACTAGTTTGTGTGGATTTCGTTAAAAAATAGCGTTATGCAACTGTTAATAATTTCGACTCATGGAATGTGTAGTTGTGAAATTATCAAAATCGCTGCAACAACTTATAGAAGAGGAATAGATGGATAATAAGAAATTGGATTGTGCAAATAAATCAGAGAAGAAGAAAAACAATGAGCACTTTAAATGCAATTTCTGTTGCAGGTGGATTAGTTGCAGCGTAAATTGGTGCAAATGTTGGTGTTGTTGCATGCAATATCTTTGTTCAAATCTAGAGAACACTGAATGAGTGTCAAAAACCAACATGCAACAATTTTATTTTGATTCACTAGGCCTCATGTGAGAGAAATTTCACAAATTATAATGCTAAAATCAACAAATATTACATGCACCTCTAAATATTAGTCATTTCTCATGTCTATGTCTACTTGTAATCTTTATTCCAAGATGAGCAGTTACAAAAGCTTAAATTATTGCATTTTTAGTCAATTTTGGTGCAATGTCTTTCACTTAAATTGACACATTTACTAAACTGCATATGCGATTTAATATAGTTATAGTACTACAATTACATTTGAATGATGGTTTTATTTCCAACTTCTTTAGTCATGTGTGACTAGAATGTTATTTGTTGTTTATGACATAGTAGATACTGCTTTCAATGGCTAGGAAACAATATGATACAAAACCACATTAGCTACCTTTGGTCATTGTTATTTGCACAAAATAGAATAAAAAAAAATAAATACTCCACTAGCACTAAATCCAATGTTACTTTGTCTTTGTACTTAAGTCATGTGTACCTTGCACAAATTGATGGCTACAACATTATAAACGCTACTATTAATAATGCAAATAATGCTACTTTTGAAACCACTATGGTTCTCATGTATTCTGATTCTAAGTATGTGAATCTCTTAATGATCGATGGTCGATCATGAATACAACTGAACTATGCATAAGTAATGCATCAAGGCAAAGCATATAGAACTGATGTGATTAATTTTATTATATCATTAAATCATAAAGAGACAATTTAGATTCTACTATTTTTGTTATATATATATATATATATATATATATATATATATATATGTATATATATATATATATATATAATATATATTATATATATATAATATATATACATATATATATATATATGTATATATATATATATACATACATATATATATATATACATATATATATAGATATGTATATATATATATATATATATATAGATATATCTATATATATATATATATATATATATATATATATATATATATGTATATATATATATATACATACATATATATATATACATATATATATAGATATGTATATATAATATATATATATAGATATATCTATATATATATATATATATATATATATATTATTATATTATATTATATATATATAATATATATATATGTATGTATATATATATATATATATAGATATATATATATATATATATATCTATATATCTATATATATATATATATCTATATATATATATATATATATATATATAACAAAAATAGTAGAATCTTTATGACAAAAAGCTCCATAGGTGTTTGTGCAAAAAAACAACAATGTGTGGTGTGTTTTACTAATAAAAACACATACAATGTTTCTTTGGTGATTCCTGATACATAGAGATATCAATTATTAGTTTTTCTAGTTGTCGCTTTTTTCATTAACTCCACACATTGTTTTTGTCCACCCACTATCTATGGGTTTTGTCCCCCCAAATGCACACATTAGGTATGACACTCACTCCAAATGCTATGATGTGCATATGTCAAATGACTACAATGTTCATGTGTTAACCACAGGTATGTTTGATCAATTGGAAGTGCATCGATCTGCACTAGGTCTTAAAGAACAAATACTACATTATGCTAAGAACCTAAATACTTTACATTTTATTTGATAATGTCTTTATAATGCATCACTAAATTAGTAACTTAGACATGGTGCAATTGATAAGTTTATAGTAATAAACTTTTGAATATGTTTTTTCTTCAATAAATTTTTGAATATGATTATTATTTTAAATTAAAGTTGTTTACTATACAAGCTTGTATTGTAATTGGCTTTTGAAACAAATGTTTGGCTTCTATTTGATTTATACATTTTCAAAAGAATTTATAGAATTTGTCAATATTTTCACAAAATTTTACAAATTAAATATAGTGTTTTGAAATTTGTTAAACCTATAATAACACTATTATTGTTATTATTTTAGATTTTTATATGAATATCTTTAGTTTTTACTTTAATATTCAATAAATAGTCATTTTTTTTTATACTTCTAAATTAACCAACTACTAGTTACTAAATATAATATTTTCATTTTATTTTAAGGATGTATATGGAGAATATATAAGGTTTAGAATGCATATAGAGAATATGTGAAATTTACAAGAGTGTAAATAAGTTACTTGGTGTGAAACTTAATCATGGTGTATAGCTATGTATCAAGATAATGGAAATCCAATTACTAAAACATCGGTGCATGGATTTACTAATTCATGCATCATCTTTTATTTTCAAAACAACCATTTATGGTGAAAAAAATAATACAATGACATAACAATTAACTTTTCATATCAAAAATTTGCAAATTTGGAAGTGTTGCATAAAGAACAAGACTCTAAATATCATATAACAAACTTGTTTTACAAAGCATTATGCAATCATCTTAGATAAATTGTTTAGTAGTATATAAATTGCAATAAGAAAATGACAACTAAAAGGCCAAAAACTACTAACAAAAGTTGCCAAATCAAAGGCAGGGCTTGGTCGTGTTTTAGGATCAAATGTTGGATACACGGACCTAAAATTTATTTGTACATTTCTAGATTACCATGAACAAACATGTACATAGTTACATGTGATTACATGCGAACTATGACTACTAGCTAACTAGTTGCCTTTTCCCATTCTTCTTCCTTGACATTTTAGTTAATTTGTACTTTTACAAGTGCCTTTCAATCCTAACATTATCATTTGGAAATGCTCTAATTATAACTTGAAATTTCTATTGACAACAATTCGAGAAGAGCTACATCTTCTTGCATTATTTAAATTCCTCAGTATGGTGAATTTATAATGTATACTAAAGTCGTCAAAGGGATAGTGCCATTGTTTTGGTGCTGAAATATTCAAATACTATCAACAAAAAAAATCATTATTAATGTTGAAATTGCTCAATCTGATCTTACTCGTCTACCTAGGTCAAGTCATAGTTAATGCATGATAAATCATTGAACCCTTGTAACAACACTTGCAATTGGTTAAAAGGGAAACTAGGTTTTTAATTTTAAATTTATTTTATCAGAGAATTTTAGTTTTCTCTTTTGAATATTCATTTAATTTAATTTTGTACATTTTGATATAGAATTGATTAACATTGGTGATTTATTTCTTTTTTTATTATCTTCTGTAACAAAAATATAACATCCATTTTTGTATTTACATGTATTAATGACAAGATTATTATAGGAAATGTTCATACATATTGATATTAACACATTTAGAAAATATTTCTTTTTACACAAATTATAGTTAGACTTATATGGTATAACTAATGAATCTAGCAAATTAGAGTGTGCATTTACTAAACAAAAAACCAATATTTATATTTATTGAGTCAAATTGTAGAATATCCATTGCTATGCATTATTTATGCACCAATAAGGGCAATATAAACAATCTAAGTAATAGAAGATGTAACACTCTTTTTTTACTTAATAGTCTATTTAAAATGCTGATATAGTGGAAAAACAAAAATAATGAAGGCCTTTAGAAAAGGATTGATTGTAATTGTTGCAATCCATGTAATTTAAGAATTTATTACACCCCTTGTGTGTAGTGTCAAGGTTCAAGGTTGTGATAACACGATATTAGTGTGACCAAAAGCTTATCATGTGCTATTGGGTTGCATTACGAATTCACGAATTTTAGTATGTTTTATAGCCATACCTTTTATTCGTTTTCAATTTGTGATAAAGATGTCCATTCTAATTGCAAGATATGCACAATGTTCCTTTTGGAACTCATAATGACAAATAAATAATTGATTGCATGTATACACACATAAATATATTTATGCTAAATCCTCTTGTATGCAATTCCAACTCATGCATATTCAAGCCACTATGCTCAAGAAGACTTGGTTATGTATCTTCATGCTTGCATATAATCCATTTTAGGATGAATTGGTTTTGAGAAGTTTTTTGGTTGAATATTTGCCATGTTACAAGTTGGTCTTGAGACCTATCTTTAAGTTGAATATTCATCACCTAGGTGGGATTTGGGAAACTAGTTAGCCTTGGTTGAATGTCGTTTGAACTCAATTTGATAAGTTTAGATGAACCCCTTTTCTCACTGCATATTTTTTGTTTTGTATTAAGTGTTTGTGTTACTTTGTGCCGACATCAACAACTATCTTCAAAATTTTACATGGAAAAACACTTTAACTTCATGTATTATATTTGGCTTATTGAATTTAGGTAGTGGTTCAATACTAGATGAATCTATATACATAAGTTCTGAACTTGAATGCATTATCTCCAATTTGTGTGACAATTATATTTGGTTAAGTAGTTTGTATTTTGTCATCAAAATTTGCATCAGTAACTCATTTTGATAATCTCTATAGAACTATTGCTCCCCAAAAAAGTTATTATATTTCCATCGGTTTTTTTTCCTTCTTTTATTAGCATTTATGTCATTTGTAGGAATAGCTTATTATCTAAAAAGAGGGGGTTCTTGGGCCATGTAGGCCACAAAATAGCACAAAGGGTCACAAATAGTCAAATAGTCAAAGAAAGTTGTGCAAGATATTCATAAAGTTCAAAATATTGTCACTACTGATAAATGTGGAAAAAGCAAAGTACTTGAAATCTTGGTCGTGAACTTAGAAACTTCAGGGTTTTTGTAGAATCTTGTTTGCAGTCGTGTGTCACATTTCTTTTCGTGAAAGATGCTAATGAAGCATTAGAAACATATAAAAAAATAATTAATATTGTTAGCAATTACATCCTAATTTTTTTCCAAGAATGTAGAGGACCTTGTAGTACTTTGGTTCAAGGCCTACTCAATAATGTATCCTTGGAATCTCAAAAACGGATTTTTCAAAAACCCAAGCTTCTTTTTAAGGTTTATTGTCACAATCTTGGGAACTATTTTATTGGTAAAATACACCAAAAAATCATTAGACACATACCTTAATCTTCCTTGTAACTATATTGTCCTTCTTCAAGGATGTGGATACTATAGTAGCAAATATGCGAATAGCTTCACGATTACTGTATGTCTTTTTACTCTTGTCTAGCTAACATAATGCTCAAAATATATAAACATATATACATGTTCTCAAATAGCTCAAGACCTTGTGCAAAAAAAAAAAAACAAACAAACTTAGTCTTCCTTGTAACTATATTATCCTTCTTTAAGGATGTGGATACTATAGTAGCAAATATGTGCATAGCTTCATGATTATTGTATGTATTTTTTACTCTTGTCTAGTTAACATAATGTTAAAAATATAGAAACATATATACATGTTCTCAAATAGCTCAAGACCTTTGGCGTATGAATTACAAGCTCATAAGAACACGCTTGTTCATTATAGTATGTTTTAAATTTCTCTTGTTACTTTTGTGTAAATTTAATAATTATTATTAAAGTTGCAATTATAGATTAGACTTGTTATTTTTAATATGTTGTTTTTCTTTGTTAATCATTGCTTGATTGCAAACAATGCAATCTTCAAAGTTCCTTATGACCACTTCCTCTACTTCTTTTTCACATTGCTAGGTACTCATTTTCAAACCATTGCCAAACAAAAACCAAGGAAAAAAGATAGTCACAAAGACAACGAAGACTACATACTATATAAGACATCTAAAAATATTCTACTATGATACCTGGCAATTGAATATTCAATGTGATACATGCTCTTAACACTATAAATCATTGTCACATTTGGAAATTTTGTTATATTGTCGCAACAAACTTCATGGAAATGAAAAATAGTTTTGCATTGAATGGATCAAAATTGCAAGAAATTGATGACAAGTTATCTAGATTCAATTTAAATAGATTATAAAATTTCTTCTATTATCGTGGTTACTGTCTATTTGACTCATTTGTTGTTGTTCTTCACTTTTGCTATACTTTCGCTGAAATACAACATGGACTTGTAAACCACTTTCGACATTGCCTATCTCATGGACATGATGTTGCTTTGCATTCATTGTATACAGAATTGACTCTTGAATATCTTCAAGATCTTCACCATGTTAATGATATTGAAATGTACTTGCATGGATTGTCTACATCTTCTTCTATTTTTGGTCCATTTACAATTAACTTATGCAGGGATTGTATCAAATGGTTGTCAGTTCCAGTTAATGTTTGGCTATTTACAAATGGTCAAGCATATCTACAGTTCAATCCATGCATTGATGGTTATCAATAAAATATTTTTCTATATAACCATAACCTTGAATGTGGACATTTTGAACCACTCTTGTTACATAGCACAGAAGATATTGTAGCTCAATTAGATAAAGAAATTGGCTCATGCATTTGTCCATACCAATTCTTACTTGGACACTTTGACATATTGTCAATTGAGCAAATCTTATTTGAGCAAGGCTTCTTGATCTATGGACAAAATTTGAATGATTGCCATGACTCTTTGTTGGAATCTATTTTTACACTTGCACCGTGGTTTGATATGTCTAATATGAGAAAAATAATTGCACAATATTTTTACAATTATTTCATTTGCAATGACATTAGAGCTACCAATTAGCCGTTATATGATCTTTTCGTCTCTACATCACCCTCTATTTAAGTACATGCCATGATCTCCATCTTCATCTGGTCTTGATGATGAACCACACTAGCTGGTTTGAAATGTGTCGATATAATTTTCTCCTATGTGATTTCTACCGAAAAGACTCTTCTTAATGTAATATGGATCACATAAGCCTGAATTCAGAACACCTGAACGCTAGAAATATTGAGAAAGAGCAATGTATCAATGATTGACAAGCTTATATTGTAAACTTATCAATGCCATATGCATATGAACATATAGAAGGAAAAGGTTTTGCAATACAATGGATATGTGAGCTACTTGATGTTAACATATATATCTGGAATACATAAACGAAAGACATTTCCTTGAGATTCTATTCATTAAACACTTGCTCCAAAGTTTTGTACCTTATGCATCTACAATATCCACATCACATGCACATTTCCATGCACTTCTGCAAATTCCAAATGTTGAAAATATTAACCATAATGACAAGATAATAGAAGTTCTCCAAAGAATCTCGGAAAGAGATACCTGCAACTTAATTCCAAGTGTACCTTGTAGAGATATTGTTAGCAAAGAATCTATTTTTAATACATATTGTACTCAACTAAACCATTTTCCAATTGACAATACAATATAAAAAATAAAAATAAATTGTTGAAGTATCGAAGGATTTCACATCATCAAATCGGGACAATAATCCTTTTTCAATGGAGACACAAAATTACAAACAAGTCTCTACCTCTTTTTCCAATGGATATAGTAAGAGACACATTCACTTACATCAGTTGAAATCTACAATGTGAATACAAGGTTCTCTAATACAAGAAGCACAAAAGCAACATGTAAAGTCAAATAAAGCAATCGAGGTATATTTGCAATCAATACAAGATATGCCTACATATACATGTTGTATTTGTGATAGATTGTCCTTTGAAAAGGACGAGTGACCCATTTACAAACTCACAATATAGATTATTTGCAATCTGATCCCTGCATCAAACTTCAAAGTTATCAAAATCAATGAATAGATATGCAAATCTTGTAATAATGCAATACTCAATGAAAAAGTGCCTACATTTGCATCACCTCTTCATATTCGACGAAACAAAAAATTGATCTTCATTACACAATTGAGACATTTGGAAGAGATATTAGTGGCACCAAGAATGGATTTTGCACAAATTAGACAACTTGGTTACAAAAGATCACAAATTGGATTAACAAGGAAAATCATAAATGTTTTCTCCAATCTAGATAGAATCCAAACAACACTACCTAGAGATATTGATGACAAGATGACAACGGTTGTCATGCTAAAAATAAAAATGGAATACAAGAATGCTTATTTGCCTGGAAATATTCGACCCAAAAAAGTGATGTCTACATTACATGACTTGTGCAACACATCTCTCTACAAGGGTGAACAAATAGTAATCAACGGTGAATGGAAAAAACATTTTGATCAAAGTAAGCAAAATCATTAGAACGATATTCCAAAAATGAAGGAATTGGACTCATCAAATGCAGATAGTGATCTCGAGCCAGATATTGAAACACTTGTACATGGTTATTCAAAGGCCCACCTCATACATGATCGTCATACAAGAATAATACAGATTTCACCTTTTTAAGGGTTTCGTCCTTGATGACAGTGCTGGAAATATGTCAATTAAGGGGTCTCCCCGATGTGAAGCGCCAATTAGACCTCACACCATTTAGAGTAGGATCCCCATTTGAAATATCGTCCTAATTTCCATGTATTCTTAAATATATGCCTTGGATCTAAATGTCAGCAAGAGAGAGGAGTGCAAATGCGCCTTTGAAAAGCAAGGGGGGTGTGCCTGGTAAGTGTTTGATTGCATGTGTGTCAAATTTATTTCACTACGGAGGGGAGGAAGAGTGAGCCTCTAAGAGAGAGGGAGTTGTACCACCCAGGAAGAGATACACACAAATAAGAAGGATCCATACAACAAGCGAATAGTCCACAAAGGTGTGTTGGTCATTGCAACCAATGTAACAAGGAAGATCTATATAATATCCAATGAAATATTTCACGAGGATACAACAACAATAATAGAAATTACAACACATTCTCACTATGATAAGTACCACAATAACTGAAATAGTTCAACTACTTTAGCACAAATGAAAGAAAACATGAATTACAGACATTCACATAATAGTCTTACAAATATCCATAATCCATGCATGAAGAATGTGCTGGCCCATAAGGCTTCTGTTATTAAGTAAAAGTTCCAAGACACATGTATACAATGAACATCACTAGCTCCAATAGTGGAGCGTTGGAGCCACTCCTTTCTCCTCAAAAGAACTGATTTGTCTCTCAAATTCCTTGTGGGAGGAGCCAAGGTGAAAAGTCCTTTGCTAATATAATGAGGGTGTATATATAACTAAGGGGTGATACTTCACCCTCTTTGTGACTCTTTGACAACCCTCATGATTGTTTGACTTCCTATGAATTTTTGACTTACATGAATCTTCATATTCCATGTGTGTCCTTTGGACTTCCACTTTACAATAAATTTTGAATAGGTAATTACATAATCCACAATAATGATGTGGCATGTGATGACTTGTGACAGGACATGACATGGGACTGATGACATGGAATGCATGATGATGTGACAATTCCAAGATGTCGTTCTTGCTGCTTCTTTCTTTATTTCTTCTTGAATACATGGTACATGTTCTTCTTCTTCCTCCTCCTTATGACTTGAAGATGAGGAGTCTTCCATGTGAACTTGATCTTCAACTTTTGTTAGAGTTTGATGTTCCTTCATATTCTTCGCTGCTGATAATCTTATCTCTTCATCTCCATATGTGTCTTCTAGCATATCCTCCTTCTCCATCTCTTTCTTCATCATCTTGACATAGCATGATAGAGTTCTTGCATCTGCAATTCACTCATGACAAGACGACATCAATGCGATAAACCCCTAGTTTAAGATGGTGCACATTGATCCATTGATTGAGCTAAAATCGGATGACAGGTTGGGAAAGAGGCTCAATAACTGGGCAATTGCGCAACTCAGGTGGCTAGGGGTGAATCTTGAGCCTTGAGACTACGCAATGCACAATTTAGGCTAGGTTGGGGGAAAAAACTACATAGTTCTGGAAACCAATTCGACAGGATGAGGGGATGGGCACTGGATGAACACACTGCGTAGTTTTGGGAGGCAGAGGAGGTTGGACCACTATGCAATTATGTAGATCATAAGCTCTAGGGATGAGCTTTAGGCTAGAGATTACGAAGTGTGCAGTTGAGTCTAGGCTAGGAGAAGGAATTGCACAATTTTGGAAGTCAAGGTTAGGGCTTAAGAACATAAACTGTGTAGTGTAGCAGTCGTGGGAGGAAATAATTTCACATTGCACAGTGCCAAGAGGCAAGTTCACATCTAGAGGACTAAAACTACATAGTGTGCAGTTTGGGGAGACTGGGTGAAGATAGGTTGCTTGGTCGGGAAGCCTTTCCAGAAGTGGCTAAGTGTGGGATTTATGAGACTAATGTGAAAAATGATAAGACTTTGATTGTGTTCACACAGTTAGAATACTTGATGAAAAAATCTACATAGATCATCCATGGAACATGAACAATGTATTTCCCTCCGTGTGACAACTTTACGACAAGTGTACACTTAAGATACACTTGACGACAACTGTGACGACACTTGTGCGACAATGCTTAAACTTTGGGAATGAGTGCGAATGATGTTTACATGGTTAGACCAAATCATTCACATAAAGATAACCCCTTGAAACCACCAGAGCAAGCATCCATACATCGTGAAATAACTAACATGCGAAAAATACGACAATTGTTAAAGTGAGAATGACTCTTGCATTATGTGAGCAATATGTGAATGACAATGAAGGTAACACATTCTAGAGCAAAGTTGACATGAAAGCAACACTAGTTAGAGTGAAAGAAAGCAAAAGTGACAACGAAAAACATGTAAGTGACACTTGCGAAAATAGAGGTGCACGGAAGTGACAGTTTGCAAAACTCACCGAAATAGAAGTACAAACACAACTATATTGTGAGAAACTGTCATTGTCAATGGGCACTGTCTATCAACATGGATTGGACATAGCACATGCATAGTATTAATGGAACGTGTTATGCTTGTTCAATATTGTAAAATAATGTGCTCATGAACTTGTCGTGGTCTGAGCATGTGTGAGCAAGTGACTTTGACACTTTCGATCCAAGAAGGGAGCTTAAAATCATTAGCTAACCAAGAAGTGACTATGGGGCGATCGATCATAGGATCCATAGTAGGCTCCAAAATTTGAGGGTATGCAAAATTTTGGAGGGTGTTTGTCGTAGTGACAACAGTCCCCTAGGTATTTTTCAAGACAAATCCTCTGAATAACTAAACTTCCTGACAATGTTCTTTGGACCAACTCACCCTACTAATGTTATCAATCGCTTTTCCTATCAAAAAATTGCACAATGGGAACTGTTGCACATGTTTGGTGACTTTTTAGCACATATT
This sequence comes from Pinus taeda, assembly GCA_000404065.3. Classification (NCBI taxonomy): domain Eukaryota; kingdom Viridiplantae; phylum Streptophyta; class Pinopsida; order Pinales; family Pinaceae; genus Pinus; species Pinus taeda. The sequence continues at coordinate 75,177 of APFE030361358.1, forward strand.
AAAAAGTATTTTTTAAAGCAATCCACATATTGATAAACCAACTCTCTAACTTAGCCTGGATTTCTATTCACAAAGGAGAGATGAAAGGACAAAAACTTGTTGCTAAAGATGTCAAAAATCAAAGAAATCTTAAAAAATTATTAAAATCGCCAATTGCACATCAATGTTTAAGGAGCATTCGCACATCCCCTGACTATTTTGAACATTTACAAAAATATATCTTTACAATGATATGATAGCTTGGCCCACTGACTTTCTTTGTCACATTCATTAGTGTTGATCATCTTTGGGATTCATTGACAAATGCACTAAAATATGAAGCACCGACTCTATAATAGATTAGAAAAATAACCTTGATGATGAATACATTAACACATTAATCAAACGTCAACCAATAATATGTAGTTGATATTTTAGGCATAGAATCTCGTCACTACTTTCCTTAATAGTGAAAAACAATGAATTATTTGTTCAAGTGCAAGATTATTTTTTTTATCATAGATTTCCAAAGTAGAGGAAGAGAGCATGACCATGGATTGCTTTGGATTTAGGATGTGCCAATATATCAACATTACCCTGATGTTGATGTCATAGCTTTCATTGATCATTATTTGACTTCTAATTCAACAATCTTGTTGAATCATATTATTCAATTTCAAACTCATCACCACACAAAAACTTGCAAAAAACATAAAAATTATATTTGTAGATTTGGTTTCCATATTCCACCAATTGATGAAATTGTATCTTACACCCTTTGTGTAATGAAAACAATGATATCCAAGCAATACAAAAGAAACTTTCATTTATTCTACAAAACAAATCCTATTAAAAAAACATAAGATTTGACATGTTTTTAGTTGACCTTGGAATTACAAAACAAGAATAAATCATGCTCCTACGATTTTGTATTACTCGCCGAATTGTACTACTCAAAAGAAATCCTTGCGATGTGTGGATAAATGAATTTGCAAAAGAAATCCCTTCATTGTGGAAAACAAACACAGATGCTCAATTTATTTTAGATGCCTATGCTCCAACAACATATTACAACTCTTATATGACAAAAATGGATCGCTCCATGACAATTACTTTCAAACAAATTTGAGAAAATTGCATATCTTGTGGAGACAACAAAATTGAAACTATTCATAAACTTGGAAACACATTTCTAAATATGAAACAAATGTCAAGTCGACAAGTAGTCCACATTGCTCTATCACTGCCTTTGTATTCGTCCTCTAGAAAAACAATTTTTATTAACAATGCTCTAGTGGAAAAACAAACATATGTTCTAAAAATGCCTATCTTGTTACGACAAGAACTCCATAACTCTGAAGATATTATTTGTATGACAACCATTGATAGAAATGTTACACAACCCGCTTCCCTTGAGAAAGTTTGCTTGGTAGAAAACGTTTCCTCCTATTCAATCACAAAAAAAACAACAACAAAAAAGAAAATGTCCATCATAAGATTCATTCGATACAATGAACACATGGAACCAGAAAACCGTTATAGAGAAAAAATGGTTCTCTATATCCTATACAGAGAGTCTGAATACACATTAAAGAAAAATGACGACACATGAGTTGAATCATACTTTCGCATAAACACATTGTCGATGTCACTGATTTTTTTTTTTTATTTTTTATTTTTATTTTATTTTTATTTTTATTTATTATTATTATTATTATTATTATTATTTTTTTCCATTTAATCACACCATGAGGTGATATTGAAACTACTTCTACTATAATTGCATTCCAAAATGACGAAATATTTATGCTTCACTTCCCATTGGAAGATGACAATAGGGCTTGTTCTAATGAAAAACATGACATTCAACAGGACCTGTAAGAGAAAATGCAATTCAAAAACACTCAAACTAAATATACAAAAAATGAATTCATTAAGAATCCCTTTGTTTTGGACACATTGGCATATCATGCAATTATGAGACAATTAAATCAAGAGCAACAATCAATAATCAAACAAATAGTTCTATGGAAAAAAAACAATCCAGGTAAGCGCTTCTATTTGTTCATCATTGGAGGTGCAGGCACAGGAAAGACATTCACTACACAAACACTTTACCATGCACTAGTGAACCTTTATAACAAATACTTACAAAGTCAACACTTGAAAAAAAAGGGTTTAATACTTGCATTTACTGGAAAATCTACATATATTGTACATGGTATCACAATCCATTTAGCTTTGCATTTTCCACTTCCACCATGTCACATGGTGCCATTGGATTCTAACACACTTGATATATTGAGCAAAGAATACAAACAACTTAAATTTTTGTTGATAGATGAAGCTTCATTAATTGGTTGTCGATTGCTATATAACATTGACAAGCGACTTAGCGAAATCATGCACACTCCATCTTCCTTGTTGGAGAACCTCGACATAATATTTTGTGGTGACCTATGTCAAGCACAACCTGTAAGTGATTGCTGGATATTTGAGCAACCATGTCTTAAATGAACTATTGTTCCTTACAACTTCTGGAAAGATAACCTGAAAACTTATGAACTGAAACAAGTAATGCGACAAGACAATAAAGAGTTTGTATCCATATTAAACAGAATTAGGGCATGTTCACATATTAATGATGATACTTCATTCTTGAACAAACATTGTTATAGATGTGCACCACATGATCCAAACTTTCCATACCTCTTCTACTTAAACAAGAATGTACATGAACATAATGAAAGTATGTCGTATCTCATCAACACAAAAGCAATCATATTAACACATATGATAGAACAATTGAATCAACAAATACAAATCACAATAAAAACATCAAAATGAAGCTGCCATCTACCATTGTGATAAAATAAAATATGCTTATTGAACTAATTGGCGGAAATTATGATATTCAAGATGGCTTGGTCAATGGTGTTGAAGGATTTTTTAGAGCATCCACAACATTTGAAAATGGCACGATTTGGATTGAATTTGTTGATCCAACTGTTGGCACTATTCAACGAAAAAAATGGCACATATGTTCAAGTATGGAATAATGTCTACCTGTACACCTATTACTAGAGTTTGTAGGAATAATGAATCAAAGAACAAAATTAGTTTTACAAGACATAAATTCCCTGTTCAACTTGCATGTCCAGGAACTATACATCGATCACAAGGGTTGACAATGGAAAAAATGGCTTTTGACCCAAAAATAGTTAGGAAACATGGAATTGTCTATACTGCACTTTTTCTGTGTCAAATGTATTAAATCCTTGTATTTGGTAAACAATTGAAACATATAAAATTTTCCCTCAATTACAAAGTTGCTAATGAGCTACATAGGCTTAGAGAAAATGCCTCTTATCATCTTCAATATATCATATATCAAAGTAAAACAAATGACAACTTCAAAATATGTTCATTGAACACACATAGTTTCTCCTTGCATTTTGAGGATATCATTGCTGACTATGATCTAATGAGTGTTGACATTCTTTGTTTCCAAGAAATAAAAACAAAATCCCCTCCATCAAATCCATTTTTTTCAAACAAATATCACTACATACATTTACTCCACTTACATGGAATTCTCACGTACTACACAAAAAATATTGTAGTTGACAATCATTTCAGTTATATAAGAATCCAAATTGAAATGACAATTGCAATATTCCATGTTTTTTTCCCGAAAAGAAAAATCGTAATGTTCATTAACATAGAAAATTACATGTTATAAATGCCCTTGGCATATGTTGTAAAGTGACGATGGTCATCTGTGAAATGTTGTAGAACTATCAAAATACTTACAAAAAACCCTGAACGAGTATACTGATACAATTCATATACAAATTTAATTACATATCCAAAAACTGTTCATAAATATTAACAAAAAAGTGCTGAAACTAGGGCTTGTCTGCCCTCTCTATGTCTTGGTCTATATACGGTCTGTGGTAGTACTGATAGAACTGTGCAGGGGTATCCTCTCTGATCATCCATTCTCCTCGAGGATGATGTGTTGCCTCTTTCGATAACCTGTCTACGGTTGCATTACGTTCCTTGTAGATATGAGTACACGAAACAAGATCAAATTGTGATTTTAAAAGTAAAACATCATCCAAAATTGTTTTGAGCGAATATGCATGGAATGTTGTAGTGAAATTGAACCAATTTATGACCATCTTAGAATCCCCAAATATATGTAGTTGTCTGCAATTTTTGGATGTAGCAAAATGTAACAGATGGCAGAGGGTAATGAGTTCAGCAAAATTGTTAGTGCCATCTCCCAACACCAGGTTGATATGGTAATAATGTAAATCGACTATGTGTAGTATGATGCCTCCACCGCAACCTTGTTCTTGAGCTGATCCATTGAAGTAGGCCTAGGGTTTCTCTCTATCTATGACTTCTAGTATAATGTGCCTTGTCCGGATGACTTGTTTCTCCTCCGGGATTTCTAGGTAGCTCTTACAAATCTTTGGAATAATCTAAGCCCAAACAATTTGTTTCCCCTAAAAAATATTACTGTTTCCACAAATCCAAATGTGCCAGGACACTATGAGAGGCAGGTTCCTAGTTTTCGGGTATGTTGCATTGTCCCACCATTTGTTCTAGGCCATATTCGTGTCATCCTCGGTCCATGAATAAGATATCTTAAGAATCTAAAGGACTTGTGCTCAGACATGTTGAGTAGTTGGACAAGTGAGGAAAAGGAGTTTAGTGGTTTCCTCCTCGTCTTTGTAGAGAACACACCATGTAGGTCCCAGGAATGTCCATTTGCTTAGGTTTGTTCTAGTCGGGATTTTGTCTACAATGATGTTCCACATGAGCAATCAGGTACATGGAGGACCATGTAGCTTCTAGATATTCTGCCACCAGCTTTTCAATACTTTTGGTTTGTGTCTTGCATGTATTATTATATATCCATCCTTTGGGGAATACGTCCCATTCTGTGCTAGTCCTAGAGCAACTCATCCGACTCGTCCCTTAATCTCACATGAGATTCTGATAAGGCCATAAAATAGGTCCCCCACTCCATGTGCCACTGAGTAGGGATATCTAATGCCGTCCTTGGTAACCAAGCTTGCTGATATACAATTGTGTTTTGGGGGTCCCCTATATGTGCTATGTTGTAGATAGCCTTTTGGTTCAGGTTGTCTATCAGGTTCGGTGGGAGAAGGTGGGAGAAGGTGGGAGTTTCCGCATCCAATCCCTGGGTCTATCCCAATATGAGCAGACCCTCCATTGCCAATCCTCCATATGAGTCCCCTTCTTATAGTGGGGAGGGTATTTAACACTGCCCTCCAGATAACTGATATACCCTTCTTGTTCCTAGTTGGTAGTCTTAGCCAATCTTGCACTGAGATCGGCCAGATGTATTTGTATGTGATCACTTCTGACCAAAGGCTCCTTTGCTTCAGGAGTAGCCATCCCAGTTTGGTCGCAAGAGCCTCGACAAAAGCAGATAGATTTTTCGAGCCCCACCCACCCCATTTTTTGGGGATAGCAATACTGATCCATTTGACCCAAGCATATAGTTTCCCCTATTTATTCCCATTCCATAAGAAATTGCAGCATATTCTCTGAATCCTTTGTATAATTCCTTGTGGGATCCAGGCCAGGGACATCCAATAAATCAGTGTGGCTTCTAAAATTGTTTTGATAACCACCAACCTGCCAGCCTTGGATAGTAGTTTGTGGCTCCATATATTTAATCTTATTTCTATCTCTGTGATCAACCAAGTCCAATCTGCTATTTTGTATCCATCTAATTTTATCCTAAATCCTAAGTACTTCAATCCTTCCTCCAGGGTCTGAATTTGAAATGGGAAGTTTTGAAGAGCAATATTGGTTTCCTGTTGAGTACATCTTGATAGGGAGATGCTGGATTTAACCTAATTAATCTCCATCCTTGTGGCAGAGCTAAATAACCTTAGTATCCCTATGAAGGTGTTGATGTCCTGTATTACCCCATCCAGAAAAATGAGGATGTCATCAACAAAGAGGAGATGAGCTAATATGCATTGTTCAGTTATCTTGAGTCCCATGAGTCTGCCCTCACGCTTCTCTGAGGCAATCTTTCTGCCGAGTCCTTCCATGACGAATAGGAATACTAGAGGGGATAGGGCACATCCTTTTCTAAGTCCCCTCTTTGTCTGGAAGGAGTAGGAGGCTGATCCATTGATTAAAATAGCAAAGGAAACCGAAGTAATACAACACGTGATCCATCTGATGAATTCTGGTGGGAAACCTAGATGAGTGAGTAACATCCGGAGATATAGCTAGTTGACTTGGTCAAATTCCTTTGAGAGGTCAACTGTTAGCATCACTCCTTTGAGTTTCTTCAGCTTGATAGAGTGGAGGGCCTCTTCTACGTTGCTTATGGCCTCGTGTATTTGACAGTTTTGTAAAAAGGCAAACTATTCCGGGGAGATGTGATCCGATAGGATAGGTTTGATACGATTAGCTATGATCTTAGCTATAATTTTATAGAGGCATTTGCAGAGGGATATAGGTCTGAAATCGTTAAAGGATAGAGGAGAATCCAATTTGGGGATGAGGGATATGAAGGTGGAGTTTATAGGTTCATGCATTCTGCCATGGATATAGCTATCTTCGACTACATCAAGAAGGTCAGGTCTAATGATGTCAAAGAAGGAGAGGTAGAACTCCACTAGCCATCCATCTGGCCCCAAAATTTTATCCCTTTTGAACCATTTCAGAGTGTTGCCCAGGTCCCCCAAAGAGACAGGCTTATTGAGATCCTCCAGCAAGTCTAGTTCCATGGAACGGGGAAAGAACCCTGTGATGTGGATTATATAAGCCAATCTAACACCCGGAGGGGCTTTGAATATCTGATTGAAATGTGCAATGCCCAATTGAGTCAGCTGAGAATGAGTATTTTCTGTCGATCCCTGATCCGAGGGCATCTACCAAATAGTGTTGCTGACTTTTATTCCATTGTAAAATTTGTGGAAGAATTTAGTGTTGTTATCCCCAACTTGTAACTAGATAGTTGTGCTTCTAAGTCTCCAAGTTTCTTCCCAGGCTAGTAGGATCTTAGATCTTTGGGTTTCTAGCTCCACTAGTTGCAACTTTGACTCGATGGAGTTGAAGCCATTGCCATGTTCATCCGTTAATGAGGCTATCTGGTCTTCTAAGGCAAATAGGGCAATTTCCTCCCTAGATTTTTTCCTTTTGGCCCAATCAATGGATAACTTCTTGAGATTGTATAGGTTATGGTAGAATATAGTTTCCTTCCTCTGCTCATTTGGAAGGGGATGGGATTTCCAATAGTCTGAGACCATCTTGAGGTAGTTTGGTTCCTTTAACTAGGTCGAATTGAACTTGAAGGGTTTCTCGGTTTGTGTATGGATCTTGCCAATTCCAGATATATGGGTGAATGATTTGATATGCCACCTGAGCCCACCCATTGTCTATAGTTTGTGAGGGTAACAAGAAGGTCTTCATGGATGAGATATCGATCAAGTCTTCTCCCCAGGGCTGCCTCACTAGTCCTTCTATTATGCCAAGTAGGAATCTTCTTATTCATAGAAACATCAATAAGGCCATTTTGATCCAAAAGAGAGCTCAGTTGATCCGAGAGTGGATCAAGTTGCGAATGGTGATCCCAGGATTCTTTGTGTCCTATGGAAAAGTTGAGGTCTCTCCCAATATGGTTGAGGGAGTGATCATCAGGTTATCTGGAAACAATTGCCAGAAGTCCAGTCTATATTGATAGGGGTTGTATATGTTTATTATATGAATATGTTTGCCCAATTCAGCTGAAAAAATATCCATACCAAGAAAACCATGACCGCTCCATGATGAAATCACCTTGATGGTTTGAGGGTTGATCCCAAGGGCAAGTCCTCCAAACCGCCCTGCAGCATCCAGGACTTGAAAGTGCCACCCAGGCATGATGCCCATAAGGGATTTAACTATCATTTTGGAAGACCCCAAGGTCTCTTGAAGGAAAATAATATCACAGGGCTCGTTGCCCAAGAGTCTTTTGAGGGCCAATTTTTTAGGGGGGCTGGCCATGCCCCTGCAATTGAAGGAGAGCCATTTCATCATGGAACCTTAGCAAGGGTGTTTGCTGCTCTAAGCACCCAATCAATGGTATTTTGTCGACCGTGGGCAACATCATCCCCTGCAATTTTAATTACTTTTGATATTTTGGATGGTCTCCCTTTGGTAGTCTTATGGTAAAAAAGATAGGGTGTGATACCTAGGCCCAACGCATCGGGGGTGGTTTGCTGTCGGGGGCGGAGATTGTAGGAGTGGGAGCCCGAGGTAATGGGAGAAGTTGGCGTTTGAGACCCATCTAGTCCATATATAATTGATGGGGTAGTGGATAAAATAGGTGACAGAGATTCAATCGAACATGAAATGGGAGAAGTAATAAAACATGGGAAGGATGCAGATGCAACCATAGAGACAATTAAATAATTAAAATGCAGTGCAGAAGGACAGGGGGGAGAGTTAGTACCCGATGAAGGATCTGCTTCTGCCGCAGTCTGGGTTCTAGTCCTGGGAGGAGATGGAGGCGGCATTTGGGAGGCACTGAATGTTTGAACAATGTTCCTAGCATCATCCTTTGCATGATCTGGATTTGAGGGTAGCATGTCCACCATCGGTTCTTCAGATTGTCTGTGATTCGAACACTTAGTAGCTGTTGGATTTGCAGTCGTGAGTAGAGGACAATCTTTGTAGAGATGTCCGACCTTATGGAAACGCCTGCACTGGAATGGCACACCTTCATAGTCGAGATTTTGCCTATGCACTAAGTGGCGCCAGTGCAGAGAGATTTTCTCCTCCAGTCCTGTCTGAGTGTTTAGGTGTACCAAAATTCGAGCCATGGTCATGATCCCTGTCAATTCAAAAGATTGATCATGATCTAGGTAGGTGCCAAGTGCATTTCCAATTCGCTTGAAGAGAGTAGGGGTCCAGTATTGCAGTGGGAGGCTCAACAAACGAACCCATATTGGTCCTGTCCCTAGCTGTTGCCACTCAAGATCGAATAGTGGATCCCATCTCTTCAACAACATAGGTGCAAGTTCTATGTGACGAAACTTGGATAGGATCCAATTTGTGTATTCCTCCGTGTGGAATCGTAGGGAAAACTACCCCCTTTCCAGAACATAGATGATGGGTAGGTATTTCAGTAAGGATCCCTATATTTCCTTAGTCCAGAGTTGAAGCCTCTCAATAGTGTAGTTCCACCCACGAACACAGCCAACCAGGACCTTCTTGGAAGTGTCATCCACTTCTACCATCGAGAGATCTTCACCCAGCGTGAGATTAATACCTCTGTCTCTAGCATTAAGGCGCCGACCTTTCTTGAGCTCATCTGTTCGTCGGCCTATCGGGTAATCCTTGAGCAGTCCACGAATACCTTGGTTCACTATCTGTGGGGTGGATGGAGTGGACTTAGGGGTAGGGATCAGGGAGCTAAAACATCTTGAGCGGATGGGCATGCTGGGGTTAGGGTTAGAGCCACCAGGGTTTGAAGGGCCGCCAGACAGAGGAGGGTTTGCAAATGGTATGGTTCTAGAAAGAGGAATACCTGAGATGGGTGGGAAGCCAGGCAGGGCGGAGACATGGGGGAATTGGGGGAGAGGCGCATCAAATAAGGGTGAGGATTACAGACAAGAGCCTAACAGGTTCATGGTCGTTGGGGATAGAGGGGGGCAATCCAACCCGGGAACATCATTGATATGCACGGTGGTGGGATGGGGCACAGATGTTGAAGGTCGGCCCTGTGCGGAGGTAGAGGATGACAAAGGTCGCCACGGAGCAGCGAAAGGTCCTGATACCGACACAACGCAGTGGAGAGCCCTGTTGATTTTATGAGGATGAGGGTCCGTTGATATATCCACCCCGTCCATATCCTCAAAATCAATAGTAAATGGATTAACGGTTGTCGGGAAAACGAGAGTCTCAACAGCTGTGAACACTTGGTAAACCATGAGTTATGGAGGTAGCAACAGAGTCATTTCGGTGAGCCTTGAGGGCCTAGTCCAGTCTGTTAGCTGTCAGGCGTTAGAGGCTCTGAACCACCATGGGATCCCCCCTCAGTGTTTAGTTAGGGTTTCCGCCATCGCCCGGAGCTCTCTTCTATTCACACTTCCCCCAGTCTTAGAGTCTGCAAAATTCCATGTTGAAAAAAAAAAAAAAAAAAAAAACCATTAGACTTGCAAATGTATACATTCCACCAAATGCAGGCATTAAAGAAATAATCAATTTCAATAAGTTCATTTTAGAGCACACATGCAACAACTAGCCAATTGTGCTTGTTGGTGATTTCAATTTGGATATGTTGCAAAATATCCATCAACAAAGAAAGCTACTTTCATTTATGCAAAGTAATGGCTTCAATTTTCATACAAAAAAAGAAACAATTGGCTATGGCTTAATGCTAAACCACTTTTGGAAAAACCTTTCAGTTAGTACTGTTTCCTTCCATGTCTTCGATGCTTATTGGATAGATCATCATACAATTTGTCTTACCATACCTTTGTTGGCGACTTGAGTCATTTTTCCAATTTTCATGTCCTACAATTTCATTGTTCACTTGTCACATTTGCAAATGTCCACCTTAGGTATATGCTTTGATTTGAAAGCATTGAAAAACAAAGGAGTTGCACACAACAACAAACAAGAAAACAACAAGAAAATGCAAATATCAAATTCCTGTAAGCCTTTGAACCATCAACATAAATATGTTCATTTTGTTTTCTATAACTGTAATTTTTTATGTCATATCTAACATGGAATTTATGCATTTTGGCTTTCACTTTGTGACATTCTGGTCTATATACCAAATACCATTACTTTTAGTTTCTAGTCAATGTTTCATTGTTTCTTGTCCAACTGCCTTTGAAAAAAATATTGATTGTGTAGCCATAATGATTCTTAATAACAAATTCCAAAAATGAGTTTTATGTGTAATTGTCAATGAAATCTATAATTTATTTATTTATTTATTTTTAATTAATTAATTAATTTATTTTTTATTATGCACATTTACTAGATAACAACCAACAATGGCTAATAATAGTATAAAAATAGAATAAATAGATAATTCTTAAAAAAAAATCCACAAAGCCATCCTTATTTTACTTTTTGTTAATTCCATTTGTTCAATTGACCATTTTCTCTACATATTCATTTTTTTTCCTTCCATTCTATTTTCACAAAACTAAATATATCTGTGTGTGTGTGTGTGTGTGTGTGCGTGTGTAGTTTTGTGAAATAGAATGTAAGGAAAAAAATAGATATGTAGAGAAAATGGTCAATTGAACAAATGGAATTAACAAAAAGTAAAATGAGGATGGCTCTGTATGGACACTAGGTTTTTTTTTTAAGATTTTTTTTTTATTCTATTTTTATACTACTATTAGCCATTGTTGGTTGTTATCTAGTAAATGTGCATAAATTACAATAAAAAAAATGTTTTATAGATTTCATTGACAATTACACATAAAACTCATTTTTGGAATTTTTTTATTAAGAATCATTATGGCTACAAAAACAATATTTTTTTTCAAACGCAGTTGGACAAGAAACAATGAAACATTGACTAGAAACTAAAAATAATGGTATTTGGTATATAGAACAGAATGTCACAAAGTGAAAGCCAAAATGCAGAAATTCCATGTTAAATATGACATAAAAAATTACAGTTATAGAAAACAAAATGAACATATTTATGTTGATGGTTCAAAGATTTACAGGAATTTGATATTTGAATTTTCTTCTTGTTTTCTTGTTTGTTGTTGTGTCTAAAACATGTGTATAAATAACCTTTAAAACAGTGTATACACTAGAAATAACTATATAATGTATCACTATGGAACATACACTGTTTTAAAGGTTATTTATACACATGTTTTAGACTTAACCATTTGGATTTCCATTTTGTGGTAGCAAATGGTCGGGTCATTTGCAACAACATCATGGAAACAACTACCTCCAATAAACTAGCATACAAAAGAGAAATAGTGGAAGATGAAAATCCAAAGAGGTAAATTTGTGTTGCACTGGATATTTGTATAGTCAAATGACATATTTGCATTAAATCAATGACAATGTTTTTAAAAGCATATTGTTCTAAATTTGCATATACATAGACCAAAAACAATGCAACCAACACCCTCGTTAGTCATTGAAATATGCTCAGGAGCATATGCAAATATTTTTGAAGGTGATATCTTGGTTATCTATGGGCCAACACAAACGAAACCCCCAACTTGCCTATAAAAGGGTGGTTTTTCTATGCTAATTTGGTTGATAGCCATGATCAAATGACTATCATAGTGAACATGAGAAACAATCTTATAGAGTGTTTCCAAGACATGTTTACTGTTGGAAACAATGTTTGAATTACATATTTTGCAATAAGAAACAAGGGAATTTATGAATGAGGAGATGCAAAATGTTGTATAATGTTACACGACTAAATCACAGTTGAATCAATTACACAAGTTTGCAAAAAACTAAACTAGCTCCATATACAACAATACACAGTCTTCTTGTTTCAATTGATACATATGCAGTTGGCTTAATAGGAGCAATAATGATAGACCGTCAACAAAATAACAAGCAACTTGAACTCTATATCAACGATTGTGAAGCTGCAGATGAGAATGTAATTGTAAGTTTGCTTCTACAATAACCATACTTGCATTTTCACCAAAAGCTAATCGTTTCTTTCAAGTTGTGTTCTTGTATCTTTGGGTTCCATTGTTATCAAACTAGCATTATCTCATAATTTCTTATGCAATATGCTTAACAAAAAATATGCTATCCGATTCACTACAACTGATATTGAATGATAGTCATAGAGACCATTTTTTCAAAATACAACATGAATTGACATCAAAGACGACTCCGCTGTATTTGTTCAAAAACATTGTTAGAAATGATGTGAAAGACAATCAACAATTGCGCTTTGGATCAACAACTTTTGTTGATCCATTAAATGATGAATTTGCAAGAGTGAATCTATTATCTTTTGTCAAGTCAAGAACACATGTATCTTTCCTAACACCTTCTTTGTTTAAGTAACAATAGTTTTACTTTGATGTACAAAATATTACATTTTGGCGAAACATATTTGAACCTAACAATTCGATATTTTCAAAAGAGAAACAGATGGAAGGAGTGTTAAAAGACAAAAAAAAATCTCTCCTCCTTTTCAGCAAATTTGCAGTAAATGTAAACAACTCATTCATCCAAAAACAACGAAATGCACAGTCTGATAGCACAACAATGGAAACATATGGCTGCAAAATTGATTGTATGTTGCAAATGCTACAACTAAAAGAACATTGCCCAGTTATTGTTGAGACAAGCTTCCATCAATACATGCAAATCATATCGTCTACACTTTTCAATCTAAGAAAACTTTGTATTCGAGGTATTTTCACTTTAACAGTTAACAACATTATTGTTGAGATAAAAGAGTTGTGATCAACAAAAAAATGTTTTCTTTGTGCATCAAGTTTATACATTTTGACAGTTAAGATATTCTTCCTCTTTCCATTTTTACTTCCTACATTTCACCAACTCATAATTCACAAATTCTTGCACCAACACTAATGTATAGTTTTGCTTTTTATTGCAGGTTCCAAAATTGCAAAATACAAAAACATCTTGTTCATTGCCTTGATGATATTTGCTACAACATCTAAATCAAGAACCTTTTTTTTTTTGATAACCAGTTCTTCTTCTCTTTTTCCTACAACTTTTGAATCAAACATCTTTTCCTCATGTAAATGAAAATAGAGACCCAACATGCACATTATGTAGTATAATATTTCAGTTACATCAAAAATTCTGCCAGACTATGGCATCGTTTTGTTAATAAGATCATAATGTCTTAGTTCCACAATAACATAATGTAGCTTCAAAATACTTATTATACCATATTATATATATGTCCATCTTTTTCTATCCACTGTTGGAATATTAACTTGGGATCTCATTTGCTGTGAATACTTGAATTGTGTCGTGTTAGGGAAAAAAAGAACAAAAAGAAAAGAGTTGCATGTGTATCAATCTCTTGATTTCTGTATATGCTTAATAAAATGCTCTGTGATAAAAGAAGCCACTACAGGAGAACTACTATTGTGTTCTCCTTTTCTTTTCCCATATATCAAATCCTCCGTATTGTCCTATTTACATAACTGTTTTTCATGTTGTGCTCATTTGATGATTAAATTTCTTGTTTTCATTTTCTAAGCTCTATAGTGTTGTTGCATTTACACACAATTGCAATTTATCGCCCAACGAATTAACAAAGTTTTTATCTTATTTTTGTTTTCTAGTTTTTTTTGTCTCCTCTTAAAATGCATTTCAACTCAGTTTTTTGTTGTTGTTGTTGTTGCAAATTTAACTATAATCTAAGGAGATTGTAATTTTATTGATGCTAGATGCTTCGACTATGGTGCTCAATGATTTTTTGCTTGTTTTTCTCGAGGCATAAATGGGATGAATGTGCATAGTTTCGACAACCACTTGTTCTTTATTTTTTATTTTTTCTGCCAAATCAATGCATCATTTTGTTAATAGGATCACAATATCTCAGTTGCACAATAACATAGTGTAATTCCAAAAAACATTATCATATAATATTATATATATACACCCATCTTTTGCTTTCCACTGTTGCAATATTAACATGAATTCTCATTTGCTATAAATTCTAAAGTTGTATTGTGTTAAGGAACAAAAGAAAAAAAGAAAAAAAAGTTGCAAGTGTCTCAATTGCTTAATTTATGTACATGTTCAATGAAATGTTCTGTGTCAAAAGAAGTTTCTACATGAGCATTGAGACATCTATGTTCTCTCTTTTCTTTGACATATATCAAATCTTCTAGAAAAATTATTTTCCTATTTGCACAAGTGTTTTTTTCATGTTGTGTGCTTTTGTTGATTGGCTTTCTTGTACACAAATTTTCCTTTTCTAAACTATATAATGCTCAATTGCTGTTATATATAATTACAAATTTATGATCTAATGAATTAACAAAACTTGCATCTCATCGGTGTTTTCTATTTTTTTTTTCTTCTTATAATGCATATCAACTTGTAAGAAAATTGCAAATCTAACTATAATTTAAGGAAAATGTGGTTCTTATAATGTTAAGTGCTTCAACTATGGTACCAAATAATTTCTTAGCTCTTTTTCCCCAGCCATGAATGGTAACGAGCGTGCATAGTTTCTGCAGCCACTTGTTTTTTCTTTGCAAGTTGCTTTGATTCTTATTAATCATAACATATGTTAAAAGTTTTGAATCTTTGACATGTGGTAATAAATATTTAGTGAATGGTGAAGGATATATGTATTATTTGCAGTCAATTCTCCATTTTTTATAAGACAATGTCATTGCTATGAATAATAAATATATTAGTTTTTTTGAACTTTGTCCTATTATGATAATTTTTTCATAAACTTATATAATCACTTTTACTTCGACATTAGGACAAATTTTATTCTCTCACTATGATAACATTTTTCATAACAACAGTCTCTTAGGTATTTTGTGTATTTATTATTTAAGATATGTAATTTACTACTCAAGATAATTGGTGACATGGATGATTATTTTTATCTCTCATGTCAATTTAGGGTCTATGTTTTGGTTGTAACAATAGCCAATCAATATCATTGATACAAATATCAGTATACTTCTATCTTTGGACTCACCTACTTCATAAATATTGCAAACCTCTTGAATCATTGAACCAAGTTCTTTTATCCCTTCATCTATTAAGCATAGTCGAACCATGTCCAATGCTAATTCAATTTCATTTAGCCTTGAATTTGAGGGAGAAATTGTTATTTTTATGAATGCAAGAATAAACAAACATATGTCATATGAGAATGTGCCAAGAGTTTCTCTTCATCAGGCTGTTCTTCCTTCTCCAATATTATCAATGAATCAATGAACTGAGCTTGATGATGATGCAAAACATGTGCACCACACTTCAAACTCTGGAATGACCAAGCGAAGAAAAAAATCATAAATTTATGAATAAAGAGGTATGCATTTTTTAAGCACCTCTTACCTATTATTTAAAATTCTTAGGAAGTTTGCTCAAATTCACTTTGAGATCATAATCAGATATTTAATGTGTTTAACATGCTAGTATTATGCACCCAGATAATCATGATGCAGTTAGTAATGCAGTCATTGTTGAAGCTGAAACTAGACTCCATGCATTGTATATTTTAATATTTTAATGTCAATATGATAATTAATTTGATCATAAGTTATTTTTCCTATAATCTTGTGATTTTTATTCTAAGTATTTCTTTTATCATGTGCTTTTGCAAATAACCCATTCTCCCAGATTTCTCATGGGTTGCATATTAGATTGTTGTTCTACTTACAAAATGTTACAAGTTGTCACACCTAGTCAATGAATCCATAAACTACAAAAATAGGGATAATGTGAAGGTCATTTCTAGGTAAACTAATAACTCATGAATAACATGCTTTACTCTGGTCCTTTTTGAACTTTCTTCTTTACATTCATATTAAGGTCTTTTTTTCACAAGTTAAATTATGATAGATTGATTTTTTCACTAGGTGGCTACAAGGTCTCCCTATGTGCTCAGGTTCAATATTTAAATCCTTTTGGGTGTCTAACTGCTTACACAATTACAACACCTATCAGCACGACGTAAGAATTAATTGTAACCTAGTAGAACCTTGCATCTGCTCAAATAATTTTAGGGTATGTTTTGGTTAGGTTGGAGATTATTTTGATATGTAGTGAAGTCTAACTATTGTTCTTGTAATAAAATACCATTATGACAGGGTATGGCGAGGAGAGCAGCTGAGGATAGCATGCAGCCCTAGCTGTTGTTGCAGCTCCCAGCGCAAAGCAGCATTTGTTGCGCCTTAGTGGCCCTTGCTGTTGAGGTCAGGACGACATAAAGAGGAAGGCGAGATCGCAGCTGTAGTTTTCGGCAAGCAGATACTTCCCCAAATCATATTGGCCCTCAACGACCTCCTACTGCTGGGGTTTGAGCAATATGGATCCACTGGAAGAGGAAGATCATCATGACATAGATCACTAGAAAGAATCAGAAGTAATAGAAAAAGAGTTTGCTTCCCTCATCTCTGCAATGGGTCCAACAAAGAACAGACCATCAGTTTCAAAATTTGTTAAAAAACGGAAGAAATACTAGAAATATCTCTCCCTCCAGCACTCCCAAGAAAAGCAGCACTCTCCCTGGCAGAACGAAGGTTAGTAGGGCAGTTTACTGGGTTGTGGCCATCACCCAAGACTGTGCAAAAGTGGGTAGAAAGAAACCGGGTTGCAACAATATCTGGGAAGATCTGAATCAGATTCTATGGTAGAGGTTACTACACCTTCCACTTCGAAACCAAAGAGGACCGAGATCTGATATTTAGGAACGATCCATATTTTATGGATACAAGGGGACTGTTTGAATAGATGGACACCAGACTTTGATCCAGAAATGGACGTCCCAAATACTGTTTCGGTATGGGTAAGATTGCCGCATCTACCTCTCCATTGTTGGGGAGATGATTCAGTCAAAGCAATAGGAAACGTAGTCGTGAAATACATAGACAGATGTGAGCCTAAAGAAAACATGCATGCATGCACCCGAATCTGCGTGGAAGTGGATCTAGGAAAAGGTCTCCCTCAAGCTATCAAAATAAAAGTGGATCAGTCAATGCACATACAACAACTGGACTATGAGAAAATCCCCTTCAAATGTAAGGTATGTCATGAATACGGTCATTTTGCAAATAGATGTATAAAAAATAGAGAAAATGAAAGTGAAAATATTGAGGATCCAAAAAATAAATGGGAACAGGTCAAACGAAAGAAGATAACCAACAAACAACCAATCCAGCTCTCCTCTCAGCGCTCATAATTTGCTGAAGCCCTCTCCCTCTCACCAAAAGCAAACCTAGCTAGCCAAAACCCCTTTGATCCTCTTCTCACATCAGATCCCCCATCCCCTAGAGCCAAAGCTAGATCTAGATCTTGATCTAGAACCCCACGCTCTCCAATAACCCAAAGGTCCCCCCTCTCCCCCAAAGACTCAATTCACCTCTCTCCCCCTCCCTCAGTAGACAGGATATTAACTAGAAAAAAAGCTAGAGAAGCACTCCCAAATGTAGAAAACCAAAAAAAAGTTGGAAGAAAGACAAATAAAGAAGTAAGGGATGAAGCAGCAGCAAAAGAAATGGCCCTAGGAACACAACTACCCATGGACACTTATCTAGGGAAAAGTACAGGAAATATGGAGAAAAGCCAGCATAAGGGGAAAGGAGCCATGCATCACCCAAAAAGTAAATAATGATAATAGTCTCCTAGAACTGTAGAGGAATGGGCACACCCGTTAAGGAAAATGAAACAAGAGATATTTTGACAAAAGAGAACCCATATATCCTTATGATCCAGGAGACAAAAGTAAACAACCAAGAATCGGAAAAACTTAAAAAAAGGTTCAAGCAATATGAAGGGGAAGCAATCCAAGCAACTGGAGCATTAGGAAGCATATGCATAATCTGGAAGAAAGGAAGGTGTGAATTAATGGGGAAAAAACAAGGCGACATTGGATTTTAACGGATCTTAGGAGGA
Organism: Pinus taeda; assembly: GCA_000404065.3. Taxonomy (NCBI): domain Eukaryota; kingdom Viridiplantae; phylum Streptophyta; class Pinopsida; order Pinales; family Pinaceae; genus Pinus; species Pinus taeda. The sequence continues at coordinate 93,795 of APFE030361358.1, forward strand.
TCAACACAAAAGAGAAAAATAGGGTGATAAATATATATGCCCCCAATCGCTATAAGGAGAAAGAACAGTGTTGGGCAACCATAAAGGAAGTATTACAAGAAACGCAAGCTGGAAAAATAATTTTAGGAGGAGATTTAAATCTGGTTAGAAGTATAGAGGAAAAGTTTGGAGGAAAATTTCAAGCGGATCCATCCAGGAACTCTTTAGAAGAAATAATGGAACAATATAGCCTTTTGGATATTCCTCCAAACAATAAAAAATATACCTGGAATAACAAGAGAGTGGGTAAAAGTAACATAAAAGAAATACTGGACAGAATCCTGATTCAAGACAACATAGAAGCACTGTACAACTCTATCAAATCCAAAATCATTCACACCACAGATTCCGATCATAAGGTGGTTGTAATAGTAATGGGAAAAATGGAAAACCAAGGCCCACTCTTGTTCAGGTACAACTCAATTAGGGACAACAACACAAAAATCAGCGAATTAGTGAAAGCAACATGGGCACCAAGAATATCAGGCTCACCACATTGCATATGCGAGACAAAATTAAAAAGTGTAAGAACCAAGCTAAAAGAATGGGCAAGGTTAAATGAAATAAAAAAAAGGAAAAGAAAAAAGAGCTACAACAAAAAATGGACAACATGCAGGTTGAAAAAGAATGTAAAGAAGAAAGAAAGCAAGACTACCTTACAAAGAAATAATTTTTTTGGGAGATATATAGGGAAAATAGGAAAGAGGAGGAAGAGGCAAGACTGAAATCTAGAATCCTTTCGCTTAAGGTAGGGGATAAGAATACGTCCTTTTTTCATAATAGTATGAAAATCAAAAGAGCTAGAAACTAGATAGAAAAAATACAAGTGGAAAATCAAGAAATCAAAGGAGCAGAAGAAATAAAAAAAGCAGCCCACAAGCACTTCAAAAACTTACTATTAGCAATGGAGGAAACGACTGAATATGAAGAAATTTTGCAGCACACAAAGAAGAAAATAAAAAAAGAACAAAACAAAGACATGTGTAAGGACCTCATAGAAGAAGAAATTGTGGAGGCCATTTGAAGCCTGCATCCGGACAAAGCGCCCGGGCCAGACAGATTCACAATAGCCTTCTACAGAAATCATTGGTATATAATCAGAAAGGATTTCATAAGAATGGCAAAGAATGTTTAAAAAAAATTGGAGGCCACACAAGATCTTCCTATCCCACTCTGGTTCCAAAGGAAGCAAACCCATCCACCTTCAATAGGTTCTGATGCATTTCTCTGTGCAATTCTTCCTACAATATAATAACAAAAATAGTGGCAAACATAATAAAGAAAGTGCTGCACTTAATCATCTCACCAAGGAGGGTTTGTACCAAATAGACAAATCATTGACAATGTCATCATAGTTCAGGAAGCTGTCCACTATAGTATCTTAAAACAAGAAAAAGGTATGATAATCAAACTAGATATGGCAAACGATTTCGATAGAGTCAGCCACTCATATCTACTGGCTATACTTTAGAAACTGGGCTTCTCAAAAGAAATAATAGAAGTGATACAAGAATGCATATCCACTCCCTAGATAGCCCCCCTCATCAATGGAAGACCCAATGACTTTTTTCAAAGCACAAGAGGCCTCAGGCAAGGCTACCCTCTATCACCATTTCTATATATAATAATGGTAGAAACTCTTAGTAGAGCATTGGAAACTCAGAGGAAAGGAAGAACTATCATAGGACTGAGAATAACAAAAGGAATAAAGACCATAAATCACTCCATGCAGATGATACATTGTTGATGGGAGGAGCATCAACAATAATAGCAAGAATATTCAAAAAAATAATGGATGCATTTCTGCAGGTGTCAGGTGGAATTTTGAACAATACAAAATGTAGGATCTATGGGTGGAACATTCCACCACAAACTTTGCAAAGAATTTCCCAAATCATGGAAATCCCAGCACAGGAAAATTGGAATCACTTTCTCTATCTGGGATTACCAATATCAAAAGAGATCATGAAGGAAAAAATATGGACAAAACAAATTGGGAAAATGAAAGACAGGATAAAGAACTGGGAATGATGTGGTTAAATATGGATGGAAGGGTGATATTAATTAAATCTCTCCTTGCTGCATTACCAATATACCAATTTGCACTAATCATGGCACCAACAAGTGCCCACAAGCAGATGGAATTAATTCTAAGAAGTTTTCTCTGGTAGGGAGGGAAGAAGGAAAACAAAAAGTTTAATTTGGTAAGGTGAGAACAAGTAGTGGTACCATATGAACAAGGAGGCTTGTCCATTCGGCTGTCGGGGCTCATGAATGCAGCCCTGGGAATGAAAATTGTCTGGAGACTCATAACAGGTAACAAGAGCTGGTGGAAAAAAGCCCTCGTAAACAAATATCTAAATGGCTCCAAGGAGAATCTGCTGAATGGGAACATCCCAATAAGACAAAGCACCCAAGTATGGAAGCTAGTCAAAAGAGTCATTCCAATAATGGGTAGCCACATCTCCAAAACTCGTGGGAATGGACAAAAAATCTCGAATGGGAAGATAGAATCATGGGGAAAGACCCATTACAGGATCACCTGGAAATGGATGGCATTCAAGAGAGGATGAGAGGGAAAGGATTTAATACCTTACATTCAATCTCCCTGTGGAATCAGAAGGAATGGAAAAGGCCAGCGATCCCAACAAACATGGAAGGACAATGGAATAAACTCAAGAAGCATCTAAAGTGGGCAACACCAATTCATCGTGACGAGGAAGACAATTACCTATGGGACCCAAGTAATGGGCAATATACAGTCAAAACTGGATATAAAATTCTTCAAGATCAAACCAATCAGCAAGAATGGGAATGATGGAAAATAGCAAGGAAATCAGAAAGTTTGCCTAAAATAGAAATTTTCTTTTGGACCCTATTAAAAGGAAAGATCCTGACTGGCGAAAACCTTAAAAAAAGAGGATTCCGTGGGCCATCAAGATACCCATTATGCCAGCAGGTAGAAGAAACCATTCAACACTTATTTCAGGACTGTAAATTCTCAAGAGAATGCTGGGAGCAACTCTTGAGCTCGCTGGGAGTAAATATAGACTATGGTAAACCATTGCTGGAATTCCTCAAAATTCTGGAGAAAGCCTACCCATATACAACAAAGAAAAAAGTCACAATTATAATAATCTGGAAATGCATTCCAATAGTCTTATGCTGCAAATTTGGCTAACTCGGAACAAGTGTATCTTTAAAAACCAAAATCCTAGAATTCGAAAAACATTATCAAAAGTATGGGGATTAACTTTAGAAATATTCAACGAAAAAGGAACTGCCCCAACGGATTATAGTATCCTTCAACAAGAAGAAAGAGAATGGCTTAGCAAAGCCATAATAGACAACAATGGTAAACAGGGACAGAGAAAAGAAAGGTCAGGGAAAAATTGGAAATTGAGAATGACTGAAGAAGAAATTGAAAGTTGGAAAAGATAGCAAAATAGATATTGTTTGCAATTTGATGGAGCCTCCAAGAATAATCCTTGAAAGGCGGGAGCAGGTGGGATAATTTTTTATCCAAGAGGGAAAAAAATTGTCACATATGAATGGGGATAGGGACAAATTTCAAATAATAAGGCCGAAGCGTATAGCTTGTTCATGGGGACAAAAATAATTAAAAAAAGAGGAATCCAAAATCCAATAATTTTGGGAGATTCAACCATCATAATTGAGGCAATGGTCCAAAACAAAAGTCCAAGCAACGAGTTTATGAGTAGAAATATCAAAAGAATAAGAAGGAATCTAGAAGACTTTGATAGTGTAACTTTCAAACATATAATGAGGCTTCATAATCGGCAGGTGGATTTTCACGCAAATCAAGCAGTGGAGATGATTGAAGGAAGAGTCCAAGAGAATAATGAGGAATACCAACACTCGATGCCATAAGATCAAAATGAATTTGAAAAGATTAATGTACTGGGGAAAAGGGGGACAAAGCAAGAAAAATTATGGAAAAAAAAAAAAAAAAAAAAAAAAAAAAAAAAAAAAAAAAAAAAAAAAAAAAAAAAAAAAAAAAAAAAAAAAAAAAAAAAAAAAAATATGACAACCCAAAAAAATCCCAGAAAACCGTGGTAAGATAGAGGAAAAAGTAAGGAAAAATGGAAATACAAAGGATCATCTTCAGAAACTTCAATCAAAGTAAAAAAGCTCATGAGCAAGCAAAGCTTATCTCCGAAGGAAATCGAGCTAGAAAAGGAAAAAGTGTGCAAGGGACAACTCTCAACTCCAACGCATGGGGGACCGCTACAACCACACGCTTGGCGGCAAGCATGCAACGTAGAACAACTTTAAAAAAAGAGTGCACAATGCAAATTTCGATTTGCAATCATTTCTTTGAGGACTCAACTCCCCTCGGGGCTTCCAAGTTTGCAGCAAAGCCCAAATCCCTCTCACATCCATGCAGTCCCCTCCCTCTCGCTCCCACATGGTCCCCTACTCTCTGTGCAGTCGTCTCTATGCAGTCCCCTCCCCAGCTCACACTCCTAGCAATCTTGCTCAGCTGCCATCCACGTAACCCTTGCCCAGCTTCCCTCCCTCATGCAGTTTGCTGTCTGCAAAAAAGCCCAACTCCCTCAAGAATCAACGTACTCCCCCCCCTCACGCCTCCATGTGGTCCCCTGCTCTTTGCGTAGTCTCCTTGTTCTTTGCGCAGCCCCCTCCCCAGCTCCCATTCCTCCACGCTGTCTTGCTCAGCTACCACTCCACGTAGCCCTTGCTCAGCTTCTCTCCCTCATGCAATTCCCTTACTCACTAGCTTTCCTGCTCAACTACGCCTGCTGCTCCTTGTCCACTTGCAAACGCTATTCAACTGGCAACCCTTTTATTTGATCAAGCTATTACCTACCCTCATCCAGCTCTTATTTCAGGGTTATAATTTTCACTGCAATTTTCATTCCCCTCTTCATAAATACAGGTCCTCTCTCATATTATCTAGCTCAACGACAATATCCACAGCTACTCAAGAATTTCAAAGAAGAGGCCATCAAATCAGAGCAACGATGGATCAAGGGAGCAAAGGCAGCTACAACAAAGCAAGGGGAAACAACAGTCAGATGGAGTTTAACCCCACTGAGAAGGCAGTTAGGAATGACTCATGCCAAGCATGCAAAGGAAACAAGATCATGATACATTGGTTGGAGCAGTGTCTCAAAGATCTAAGAAGTGAAATGAGAATGGAGTATAGCTTTCAGAATCAAAATATGGCAACGAAACAACATGAGATAAAGGATCTGAAAACCAAGTGCAAAAATCTACAGGAATTAGTAGAATACTACAAGAGCAACAATATGAGTAGTGAAGGAAAAAACTCAGCCAACAACAACAACATGAATGAAACAGTCCAAGAATTCTCAATCAACAAGCTATAAACCCAATGAGAAATTATGTTATGTACATTTGTTTTTTTAGCAGGTCTACACGTCTGGTAGTATCCTAGAATAGTTAAAAGAATCTATGAAGTTTGGAAATTAAGTACCGGAGAAGGGATTGCGATCTCGTCTCGCTGCTTAGTCTACTATCGCAATATAGCAGAATGTAATTGGAGTTTGCTCTACACCCTTTTTTGGTAATATATCATCTAACCGATATTGTTAAAAAAAAAAAAAAACTATTGTTCTTGTAATAGATTAATAAAAAAGGAAACATGATTTCATGAACAAGGGAAAAATGCTCATTGTCAGATATCAAGCAATCTATACATTGTTATATTTGGTGTGTTAAAGCTTATATTGTCTCAACTACCAAGCTTCGAGGAAATTCCACGGCTTTCAACCATTGCAGCCACCATGTCTTTTGCATACTCTTTTATTTGACTCAGTCTTAGCATAATAAAAACTGCAGGTTTTCCTTCTTTTTAATATCTCTCTTTGTATTTTCTCATCCAATTTAACTACAACTATAGAGATGGTATTTTCTAATTTAGCCATGAATGAGAAGTACATTCACTAACATAAATTCAATATAAGGATCCTTGCAGATAGAAAGCATTTGTATGCAACCCTAACCAGTGTACTTATTGCTAAAATTTTGTCAACAAAGAACACATGGTATATCTTCCAATCATTGGGAAACATTGCATTTTCCTACTCGTTTTCCACAGTTCTGATTGAAATAGAGGCAAGTGTTAGCATAGATATTTCCTTTCATGTACCTGGTTAATGTTCATCAATTTCCTCTTGCTGACTTTGTAATTATGCATTGTGCAGGATACCCTCAAATCTCTCCCACTAGAGAACAAAACAATGAAAAATTTGATGACTATGATATCTGTGGCGATCTTAGTTATACTCTTCTCTATTCAGAGATTTAGAATCCAAAGAGTTGGTTACTCATTTGTCCGTGCTATTTTGATACGGTTCTTATTTATTGCCTTCATTGGAATATAGAATATTGCTAGGCATGATACAAGCATCTTAACAGATTTCTATCCTAAAAATATATTTGATTACTTCAAAAGAAAATCAAAACAACCTTGGATTTTATGTGGAGGAATAGTTCTATGCATAACAAGTATGTAGTATACTTTCATCTATCTGTAGAATTTGTTTAGAGATTATCAAACCCAATCTTCATTGGTAACATTAATTATGTCACACGCAAACAATTATTTAGAAATTAACAAACCCAATTTTCATTGCTAGCTTCAAGTAAGTAGAATGAAAAAATTTATTTAGACATTAACAAATCCAATCGTTATTGCTAATGTTAACTAGGTAGCATGCAAGAACTGAAGCTATGATTGCATATGTGGGTCATTTTTCATTCTCATACGTACTTGACACATTAGCATAAATTAATTGAACACAAGTGGGATAAAATGCATTTGTGTTAGTGCTAGTGTTGTTTATGCTTAAAAATCAAAATCCAATGCTTGTTCATTCCATGACTCATGTTATGGAATATTGTGATGTGAAACATTTAATTTAAAATTTCATGGAATAATTTGCATTCATGTTGTTAGGTTTACAAGAACCTTTTTTTATTTTTATTTGCATAGAAAATGAATGAAAACAAAAGGCCCTATATATATATTGGAAGGCTTAAGTCGGAGTTGAGATCCATAAATATTTTGTAAATAAAATTATAACCTCATGACTACCTAACCTTCAGACCACCCGACTAGCAAGTCGGGCTGACTACGATTTTTTTTTTTATAAATAATTTGGCTGACTGCTCGATTGTCCAACTACCTGACCTAATGAAAACACTTGACTATGGTATAGTCAAGGTCGGGATAGAATAAGTCAATCATAAAATAAAAAAAATTGTTGAATGCCCAACCTCCCAACTACAAGATCATCCCAATAAAATATTATTTTTCTTGATTTGCGTGTAGTATGTTTTTTATATAGATTTTGAAATTTTTATGTTTCACGTTCAATTGATTCTTTGTTACATCAATAGTAAATATCCTCATACTTTCTCGATTCATGAAAAGAAAAACAGTTGGCGTGCATATAGGAAATGAATTAACACGTTTAATTGCGATTTTCTCATATTTAAAAAAAAGAATAGATTTTAGAGTGTTCTCCTTGCATGTTGTTTTCTTAAGTGTGGTTCGAAGAAAGATTGAATTAAGGAAATATAGTACCATTTTCAAAGAATTATGTGTAACGAGGATGTCATTTTACAAATTCTTGAATTCAATTTCAATTTTTAAATAAGGAAAACTTATATATACTCTGTTACTATTCAAAGATCATAAAATGCGAAAAAAAATAATCTCCAGTAGTAAGGCAACAAATCAAGCAAATTAGGTAAAAGATTAAGGAGTGGATGATCTGTTATTAGACCAATTCAACTTCAACCTGTAGAGAATTTATTGTTGGTAACCTATTTCTCAAATGGATAAAAGCCATAAAGGGAAAGGTAAGCATTCTAAGTTTCAAAATCTTTGGATTGCTCCTTTTCATATGTTTTCAAAGCTTGGTCCATCAACTTTCTTCAAACATTAGAAGGCCAAGTAGAAAATTTGCCAGTAAATGGGCAAATTTTGAAAAGATATTTTTCATAAATGAAAATCTCCCAAGAACACATGTAAATATTCTGTTTTAACAAGGATGTTGGTATCCTTCAAAAAACAATTTTTTTTTTTAATATTCATTTTTTATTTAATTTTCAAATTTTTATGCATATTCTTTCTTTAAATTTATTCCTTTAGTTGTAGAATTACAACTATGATTACATACTTCAAGAAGCATATTTTTACCATATATTATCTTATATTATAAAATAGGTTAAAGTTAAAGAACGTATTCTTAAAATATCACAATTCCAAAAATACTTAATGTTATTTTAACTCTTGCTTAAACCTTCGATAGTGTGGAAAATGATAGATTGGCTATTTTATGTTATAAAAGTTCCATCATCGCCAAATAATTTGAAGAAGTAAACCAAAATCTCTAAAAAAAGATGAATAATATGATACATAATTTGAGTTTATTTTAATTCATCAAAGTATTTTCTATCAAAGCAAGTCTTTTAAAAAACCCTGTTTTTGTCACTTCGCTATATATGATAAATGTCAAAATCAATCATAAGCTAAAAAATGAGAACATGAAGTTTTACATTAAAACTAAAATGAACAAACCCATCAGAGCTATGAACGCTTGCTAGCAATGTGTCCATGTTTCTAATCCAACTAAAGGGGATTTTTGTATTGACCAAAAGTGAAGCATTTTAAAGTTTTAGAGAGAGATGATTATAACGCAAAGTAGAAAAAACTTTGACCAATATTAAAATCTTGAACCTAGTGTTTATAATTTCAGATGATGATTGAATTAGAAAGTTCTAATAAATACAAATAAATTCATTATCTGACTCTTATTGCATATACTTTTCATTCTCTTCATTAGTACTTCTAGTCTAATTGTTGGTAACATTGACACTTCATCAAGTACCTCGGTGATAGATCATGATTTTAAGAAATTTACGGAAACTTCATTTTATTTTAAATTATTAATTTAAACTTGAGAGAGATAATTGCTTCTTCTAGTGTGTCACCATTTGTTGTCAGGTTTACAACAACCCTCTTTTGTTATGTACATAGGAAAATGAATAAAAAAAAAAGCCTTAAATACTTTTTTCTTTTTTATGAAATTTTAACTCGGAGGTCAGATTCATAAAGGTTTTGTAAATAAAATTATAACCTCTCGATTACCAGACCTTCAAACAACCCGATTGTTGAGTCCGATCAACTACCAATTTTTTTATAGATAGTCTACCCAATTGCCTGCCTATCCAACCTAAAGACAAGACCCGACTATGGTATAGTTGGAGTTAGGATAGAAAAAATCAATCACAAAATTAAAAAAACACTTGACTGCCTGACCGCCCAACCTCCCAACTATAAGATTATCCTAATAAAATATTATTTTTCTTGATTTGCGTGTTGTTTGCTTTCTGATAAATATTTTCAAATTTTTCTGTTTCATGTTCAATTGATTATTTGTTAAATCAATAATAATTTTTCTAATTCTTTCTCGATTCACGAAAAGAAAAACAGTTGGCCTGCTTACAGGAAATTAATGAACACATTCAGTTGCGATTTTCTCATATTTCTAAACAAAATTTTATGATTCTAGGGTGTTCTGTCTGAATGCTCTTTTCTTAAGTCTTGTTTCAAGAAAAAATGAACTAATGGAACACAGTGCTAGTTCCAAAAAATTATGTGTAAGCAAGATGCTATTCTAGAAATTCTGGAATTCAATTTCAAATTTTAAATATGGAAAACTTATATATGCTCTGTTACTGTTCACATGACATAAAATGGGAAAAAAGGGAAAATCTCCAACAATGAAGCAACAAATGGAGCAAATTAGGGCAAAGATTAAGGAGATTGATCATCCACTACCAGAGCAAGTCAACTTCAACACATTCCTCATCTTAGATTCAACATACAAAACACAAAAAGCAAGTACGATGAGCTGGTAGGAGATATTTGATTTCTTTGAGCAAAGAGCACGGTTAAAAAACACAAGAGCTTCTAAAACAAAGAACAATCGGTTTGAAGAAATCATGGCAACAAAGTTACATAAATTAGAAGCTAGGGCCATAATTTTCCCTATTATGACATGGTTTCATGGATTTTCTCTTATCGGCCATCTACAAGCGCAGTCCCTAGAACTCCAGCGTAATTTTGACTTCCTTAATAAGTTTCAAATTATTGTCTTGAAGAAATGTCAAGAGAATGATGATATAGTAATTGAAGAATGGTTGAGAGAAGAAGAGCAAGGTTTCAAGCTCAAAGCAAGAAAGGAATATCCCATAGTTATTTTTAAGAAGTTTGCTAGATTTATTATTAAAATGCTAACCATATATGGGGAACAAGATCTTGAGCATTGCAAAATTAGATGGATCTCAATAATCCATAACATTTTGAATAAGGGGAAACGTCTAAACTGGGCTGACATCTTGTCGCAATATATCACAGATTCATTAAAACTGTTGTTATCATCTCCCCTAGGGTTCAAACATATTTTCTGTATGTTTGCCTATTTGATAGATATTGTTATTGCCTCAGCTCCATTCCCAGCCATGAAATGGAATTACCCTTCTGATAAAAAACTACCCATTCAAAATTATGCTCATATTCTATGGGAATCTAATTTTAAATACCATTTTTATGATATTTTCACTTATATTTTGATTCCTTTCCATGAAATCTTGTTTGTCACAATACCTCATAGAATACGTCAAAGTTTGAGAGAAGGCCTAGAATCAATAGGTGACTAGTTCGTTGAGGAATTATTTTCCTACGTCATAATTTTAGGAAGTGAAGTTGGTCCCCACATTCTGCCTTGATATATCTCGGAAAGACTTGCTTTGAGAGAAGTGGTTAATCAAGCTATTTTGGATGGTAAAGCCAAAACATTGAGTAAGCTACAGAAGAATATTTGGCCTAATTTTCCAATCAAGTTTGGTGACATCAATATTTGAGATAAAGGTCATGGATTCAAAAAAGTTGAAGAGCTTCACGAATTTTGGTTATTTCTTCTACCTTATTATGACTATGATCATAGTGGAATAATTAACATTCATTATATAACAGTGAATTATATACAAAAAATTAATCATCAGAAACCCATTTTGATGAGATTTTTATAAGCATTGATGATTTTCAGCAGGTTGTTGAAAGAGGCAAACTATTAGGTAGTGAAACAAGACAACAATTGCAAGAGTTTAGGGAAAATATATTCCAAAATTTCCTAAAGGAATAGACTCTCGATCACAACATTTCATTTGGACAGTTAAAGTCTATTGAATTTTTCTAGTTTAATTGCAACCAAATCACTTCAAATCCTTCTATTGTTTCTTAAAAGGAACAAGGGTTAGAAATTGAAAAAATAGAATATTTTGTTGTCACAAGTAAAGAAGTTGAAGTCACAATGATAACAAGTTTGAAAGAGAAGCAGGAAAGTGCAAGAACAACAAAGACTTTGGAAAATGAAAAAACAACTGAACATGAGATTATTGTGATTAATTCTCCTGAGGAAACAAAGCAAAAGAAACCAGAAACTATAAAAGTCAAAGAAATGGAAATAGATAAGGAGAGAGAAAAACATGTATATAGTGAAACCATCATAAAGGAAAATGAGGAAAAAATGGAATCATATAACAAAATGGATACTATTTATACCACATCTCCTCAAGCATCAGTAATACCCATTTCTAATAAGATTCCTCGGGAATCGTTTTTATTTAAACCGGTTTTTAAATTAGAGGTAGTTCCAGATACAATTCCTTCTTTGAGAAATTATTATTTTTATACTCAAACAAAAGCAGTTGTCAGAAGAACAAAGAAAAGGAAAGATGATACTTTGGAGATTGTAACCGAATTTAGTTGGCAGGCTCAGGTAGATGTAAAAGAAAAAGCTCAAGAATCCTCTCGAGCTTTAGGAGATTTTATTAATTACAATCAATATCATTTGAACGAGCTTGCAACTTCATATGATAACAATTTGCAGAAAATTAATGTTTTGGAGGAAAATTTGAATAGAAATGATTTTTTCAATGAATAAAACTGGCAGAGGAATTCCACCACTTTAGTTCAAGGATTTATTGTAGAAAGGTGTTGTAGCGGCTACAACCACCCTCCAAAATTTTTCCTTAGCTTCATTTTGGAGCCTCCCTACCAACCATCCTTAGTAGCATGTCTTGCACTGTCAAGTACATGGGCTTCAACTGAGTTTCAATGACTTGCCAGCTTGTGCATGTCAACTTTCTTGTCTCCCATCATAGGTTTCCATTCTAGACTTAGGTAATTTTCTGGCTGAGATGTTCACTCAGAAAATTGCGCAATTCTGGAGGGGAACAAACCTTCCCTCCAGAAATTGTGCAATTTTGCTGGGCTCTAGAATTGCGCAATCCAACGAGGCAACACTCCCTCAGAAAATTACGCAATCCATCCCGACACTAGGATTCAACCCAGAAATTGCACAATTGTGAGAGGCAGTGACCTACTGACCCCAAAAAAAGCGTAATTCCTGAGGGACAACTAGCCTTGCTCAGCCCAGAAACTGTGCAAATTCCTTTTCTAGACTTGTAGATTGTTGCATGTGCCTTCAGGTTCATTGATTCCCTCCAAGACTGAGCAATCCTAATTTGCGTACATGGGATGCTTTTCCCAAAATAGCAAAAAGAAACATGCAAAATGCATCCCTAATTTTACAAATCTATTTTTAGTAGCTAGAGGTTACATGCAAAGATCATTTTACAAACTTCCCTCCAAGTGTCACTTTTTCCTAGATTAGGCATGCGCGTCATAACCTCGATCTTATCAAAACTCATTTGTCGAACACTGTAGAGCTCATTCCTTAGATTGATCTTGTAGCTCTGGCATCCCACATCACATCTAGGAGTCTTTGGAACATTCAACTTAGATTTTTTAGGGTAAATCTACATTTCATGTCTTGCGCTGCATTTTTGTTGGGTCCCTATAATACTAGTGATTACCCCATTACTATTGTAGTTGTATCCCTTATTAATATCGTTGTGCCCCTATTGTCCCCATATTGTTATTATTGTGCCCCATAGAATCCTTATATTGTTATTTTTGTGGCTTTATATTATTATTGTTAGGTCGGCTGGGTTATATTGTGACTCCTTAGACTCCTATATATAGAAAGGAGGGTTTGTCATTTGAATCATCCAAGAATTGTTCATTTTATGTAATGTAAAGGAGGTTGCCTCCCTCGAAGAGGCTGAATTCTAAGGCGTTGATCTATCTTTTCTATC
>APFE030361369.1:0-35207 GCA_000404065.3 Pinus taeda
AGACATTGCACATGCAGTGGGAGTATTGAGCAGGTTTATGTCAAAACTAGGGAAGGAGCATTGGACAGCAGTGAAGCGAGTTTTCAGGTATTTGCATGGCACTAGTGATTATGGTTTGTGCTACCAAGGAAGACTAGGATTGGAAAGAATGTTGGATATTCGTGGCTTTGTTGATGCAGATTGGGCTGGAGATCTGGATTAGAGAAGATCTACAAGTCGGTATGTGTTTAACCTATTTGGAGGTGCAGTTAGTTGGATGAGTAAGAAACAATCTGTAGTGGCACTATCCACTACAGAGGCAGAATACATGGAAGCCACTCACGCAAGCAAGGAAACAGTTTGGTTGCAGAGATTGTGTTCAATTATGGGGTTAGTACAAGGAGCTATAAGGATAGACTGTGACAGCCAAAGTGCGATTTTCTTGGCAAAGAACCTCGCATATCATTCAAAGACAAAGCACATTGATGTTCAGTATCACTTTGTAAGGGATATGATAGAAGATGTTGCTGGTAAAGGTGGACACTTTGAAGAATATTGCAGATGCATTGACAAAATCTGTGAGCTCTGAGAAGTTCTCTTGATGTAGAGAGACAATGGGAATTGCAGTGCTGGAAAAATGACTAAGCTCTCTTGTGGCCCCCTGTGGAAAGAAAAAAACAAGTGGGAGAATGTTGGGTTGTGTTATATTCTTTCCACGACTAGCTGACATAGTTAACTAGGGTGTTAGAGGGGGGGTGGAGCCCCCCTTCATTGCACTAATTGTGTAGCAGAGGGGGGGTCATGGGGGGATTTTAGGTGTACCTATAACCCCACTTTATGGGGTCCGGGGCAGCGCCCCAGAAAATTTTGGTTTTGGACCGTATGTTAGGTTGGGCGGACCCACCTATGATTTTGTGCATGATTTTCACACATGTTTTTCGGATGCGATGCTTTTTTGGTCCATGGTTTTGAATGAGATGGTTATTTGTCCATGGTATTGGATGCTTTAGCATGTATAAATATGTATTGTAACATTGAAAGGAACATAATGAAAAATCAATCTGGTATTCCCGATTTTGGGAGCCCGGGGAAAATCTTTGTGTATATGTGTTTTATGTGTTATTCTCTCACATTTTTTTATTTTATGTGTTTTAGAATTTGTATGCAGGTAATTTCTGTACGGGGTTAAAACCTACACTTCTTGGCATTCAATGTCCAATTGTTACCAACAGAAAGAAACATAATGGATAATTATTTGGCTATAGCTTCCAGCAACTTCAAGCCACCCCAAAATCTTCTACTCATATATGAAATTGAAGTCAGACATAGACCCTTAGTGCTTGACAATGTGAAACATTGGCAAGTGTTTAAGGACAATGAGAAAATCAAGCGATTCTTGGAGGTTATGAGGGAATTCTCAAACTCTGTGATTGATCAAGAGGAGGAAGAAGTGACTGAAGAACATACAACTGCATGGGAGGAATGTATTGTCGGGCACAAAGTTCTACAGCTAAAGGAAAATAATATCCCATGGGGACTAGTTCCTTTGGAGAAGATTTTCAAATCAAATGATGTGGCTATTAAACCTGCTGAACTGGATGTTGAGGAGTGTTAGCGCTCAAATCTACCTTAGGCTGAAATAAGGTAAAACTCAAGGCTACATCAAACCATGCTCAGCCTCGTAGCTAGCCCTACGAGGACAAGAGAGGGCTCTCTCCGAGTCAATCTCGGAAAAGGTAATCAATGAGGCTTGAGATGATTGAAATAGAAGCTAATTTTAGGCTAGGTATGAATTACAAAGGTTTGATTTGAGTTTTTAGGAGTTTTGTGTTGAAATAGGGAAAGGCAAATTTGGGCTTGGGGATGAGGCACAGTTTCTGCAGAGGTCTAAATGGGGCAAGGAAGGCGATCGCCTTGATGCTTTCAAAGGGAATGAATGGGTAGATTAGACTGGTGAGGAGCTAAGGAGAGCAAGAAGATTTCAAGGATTCTCCTTAAATAGATGAAAACATGGAAAATCAAACAAACTTAAAGGCAGAGCATAACCATCGATGGATTCTACCTTAACACTTCATTTGTTCAATTGTAGAAGATGAAAGAAGGAAAATGATACACATAACAACTTACAATTACTGAAAGAAACACACAATCAAAACATAAAGCCACATGGATCCCAAACAGTGCTGCAAAACCCTGGTCTTTCCTTAGCCAAAATGCAGAGAAAATATGTACAATAGTATGCCAAAGCAATCCCAAGTGTCCAACCTCTCCAACCCCTGAAAATGATTAAGAAATTACATCTTATAGACCATCCTAACCCCTTTCCTTGCCTCTAGGGGTCGAACTCATCATTCTAGGAGCTGTTTGAACTAATTCTAAACGAGGAACTGAAATCTAGGTAGTCAAACAACTTACCCCTATATGCTAGGAAACTGATTCATTCATTTAATTTTCACCTTTTAGTGAATGAATCCTCTAGAACAAGTAAAAATGTGCCAAAATTACATCATAGTTATTAAATTACATCATGAAAAGTCAAGAGTAGTATCAAGAAGAAAAACTAGTCAAAACTGGGCGAATTTCTAAGCTGAACAGTGAAAATTTGACCAAAAATCCCTATGCGCCGCGCGCCTGAGCCCTATGCGCTGCGCGCCTTTCAATCTGTGTTTGGGGCACTTTTCGGCATCCCAATTGAGCTCAGGTTGGCTTTTTGGAAAGCCATAGATGTCTACTTTCCAACCCAAGTGGAATTTTCCAATTTGGTGTCCATTTGCCCCTCCAAAAGTGCATTCTCCCGGAAGTACTTCCTGCTGGTGCAAAAGGTGGCAGAAAGGTGATTTTCATGGTGTTTTTGAGCCTTTTGGTCACCTAGAACTTGATGAAATGCTTTGGCAATAACTGAGCATGTATAATTCATCATGAAAAATCCAAAACTACAAGCCATTTGTGATTTGGACCTCCCAATCTTATGGGTTGCATGCGGCGCGCTATGCGTTGAGTTGAAAAACCTGTTTTGCAAGCCCAAAATTTCAAAATGACAAAATTTTCTCCAAATTCCTTGAAATTTGGGCTGAAGGTGCCTCATCAAGTGCCATGCTCAGCCAAAGAAGCTTCAGCCAAGATTCAGAGCCGATCTTACCTTTCACTCTGTTTCAGTGTCTTCCTGGTGCATGCAGTTCATTGATGGAATCTCTGTCTTGGTTGTATGATGTGTTGTTGTCAGTCATGGTGTTGCAATGTGTATGTCAAGTGTATGTTTGGTTTGTTTGAAAATGAGAAATGAGAACTTGGTGTCATTATCTCCAATTTCCAACTATGTGCCAAAGGGAAAAGACTATGGGAGAAATAGGACAGCGGGAACAAGGATTGTAACCGAGTGAAATTTTCCCTTTTTAAAACTTCTGATTTGTCTAAAATGTGGAGACAATGGGACAGTCACTTGATTGTTTGGGGACTTGAGGATTTTACAAGTGGAATAAGAGAAGGAGAGTGATAGGGAATGGTAGGGTTTAGGAATAGGGATAATAGAACTTAGGAATAAGTGATTTGGGAATTGGGAGCATGGGCTTAGTGATTTTAGGGGATAGGGGGGAACTTAGGGAATGATCAAATCAAAGGACAAAGAAGATGAGGGAGTGAACTTGGTGACAAAACAATGAATTGAAACCCTAGTAGCAAGTTTCTTGGAGGTATTTAAAAGGTAGGGTTTGATTGTTTTACACAAGCTTCATGAAATACACATCATCAACAACCAACCATTAATCTTGGATGAAAAACCATGAATGAAGTTCAACCTACTTGTACCAATGGCAATCCATGCATTTTGGGCGATCTTGGAGCAAATTTTGAAGTTTTTGGGTTTGTTGGCTGTATGCGCCGCGCGCCTGCCCAATGCGCCGCGCGCCTCTGATGCGCCACGCCAGTGTATTTTACACTGTGAAAACTTGCCCAATGCGTCGCGCGCCTGCCCAACGCGCCGCGTGCCACATAGAGCATTTTGCAGGAGGCTTTTGGAGGCCTTCCTGGTGTCCAAATTAGGCGCAGGATAGCTCGTTGGAAAGGTATTTGAGTTTAATTTCCAACACAACTATAATTTTTCAAGTTGGAGTTCATTTTCCTTCTCAAAAATCAAATCTCCCAAGACTGGTCAAAATGTGCCAAATGAGGCTGCCTCAAGGCAGAGTGCTGTTAAAGTCAACTTTTGAATGCCTTCCTCAACTCCAAATTGAGCTCATGATAGTTCATTGGAAAGATCTTTTTGTCCAATTATCCTTTGACTCATAAAAAAAATTATTTGGCCAACCCAGCTAGGAGAAAACTTGATTTTCCCAAGGTCACTTCAGAGGTGCATCAATTCTCCCGAGGCGATTGTATTTTTGACATTTCTCTAAAACCATGACACCTGTGTAAAAAGTGAAGGAGGTTTTTCTTTCTTGGCCTGTTTTGGACAAAAACCTCTATTAGGTTTTCAAAATTCATCTTTTATTGCTTTGAAACATCTTTTGAGTGAAACTTGTCCCGATGTGTGAAACAAGGAAGTTTGTCGAAATGAAGCGAAATGAAGGGGATAAGGGGCTTCTAAATTCTTGGGGAAATTTTTGGAAGTAGGGAGGGATGTTAGGAAGCAGGGGAAAGTGGAATCTCAAAGATTGAGTGAGGGGAAGGGGTCCAAAAGGGAAAAACACAAGCCCAACCTAGAAAATTGCCATGTTGTGGCAAGAAACTAGGGTTTGTGCAAAAATGAGGAATTTGGGGGATCTCAGTAATGGGAAGTGTTTGATAAGGTACATTAAGGATAGGGAAGGTGTATGAACATCTAGATACAAGTTTTGCTAATGATCTGACCGTCCAAGAGAAATTGCCTTCAAAACCCTAGGAGAGGGAAATGACCTTACCTAGGCGCAACTCAGGCATGAACAAGGTGTAAAATGACCCAATGGAACCTGACATGATGATAAAAACCTTTTGAATGATGATAGACTCAGCTGAATAGTGACATAGACTGACATTTGGGCAACTTTGAAAGGAGTGAAAGCAAACCCTAGACCTAATGCCTAGTGACCAAATTTTGCTTGAAGACTCACTGAAATGACAAAATTTGACCTTGACACCTTAAAATCACTTTGTAAGAGCATGTTTGATCACTGAAGGAAGGCTGCAAAGACTGAAACTAACAAGGAGTTGGTGGAAGATTGCAACATAGGTGCAAAGGATGAACCTCGGTTGATCAAGCTATCAACAAAGATCCCTCAACACTACAAACAAAGGTACTTAAATCCCTTGAAATCATATAAAGATGTTTTTGCTTGGTCTTATGATGATTTTAAAACTTTCTATGTAAATATTATGCAACATAATATCCCCTTGAAGAATGATATGAAACCATGTAAGCAAAATCTCAGACATATTAACCCACTTCTACTTCCACCCATTGAGAAGGAAGTGAAGAAGTTTCTTCAAGCTAAGATCATTGTGCCAATGAGATACTCAGAATGGGTTGCCAATCTAGTTCTTGTTAGAAAGAAGAATGGAGAAATTAGACAGTGTGTAGATTTCAGGAACCTGAACAAAGCTTCTTTGAAGGATAACTATCCATTGTTTAAAATGGACCATATTTTACAGAAGGTAGTTGGCTCTGCTAGGATGCCAATGATGGATGGTTTTTCAGGGTATAACCGAGTGGTAGTGAAAACTGAGGATCAAAAGAAAATTGCATTCACCACTCCATGGGGGGACTTTCATGTACGCAAGGATTCCCTTTGTCTTAATAAAAACAGGAGCAACATTCCAGAGGGAAATGTACATAGCATTTGTGGGGGAGCAAGACAAGTTTGTGGTGGTTTATCTAGATGACATCACTGTTTTTTACAAAATAGATTAGGAGCACATCGAACATCTAAAAATTACCTTTGAAAAGTGCAGAAAGTATGGATTGTCCCTAAATCCCAAGAAATCCCATTTCGCTTTGCACGAAGGTAAGTTATTGGGGCACATCGTGGTGAAGGAAGGGGTAAAGATAGTTCCTAAGTGGGTGGAGGCTATCAGTCAGATTTCCTTGCCAATGAATAAGAAGGAGGTCTAAGTCTTCTTGGGGAGGATTAATTTCTTGAGAAGGTTTGTACCTAACTACGCCGAAATAGTGAAAGGAATTACGAAAATGTTAAAGAATGAGAATGAAGTAAAGTGGAACCCAGATTCCTGAGAATCCTTCTCTCGAATCAAAAGATCTTTTGCAAAGGCTTCAGTGCTAGCCAACCCGAACTATTCAAGGGAATTTTATATCTTTTCTTTTGCCTCCCCCCATACCATGGCTACAATTTGCTTTAGAAGAATAAGGAAGGCCATGAGCAACCCATAGATTTCTTCAGCTAGGTGCTGTGGAATGCTGAACTAAAGTATAACATATTGGAAAAACAAGCATATGCTCTAGTCAAAGCTCTTAAAGCTTTCAGAGTTTATGTGTTACACTCGAGCATCGTCACTTATGTCCCAATAGTAATGGTGAAGGACATCTTGGTACAAGGGGTCAATGATGGTAAAAGGGGTAAGTGGATTGCAAAAATCTAGGAGTACAACATGGAAGTAAGACCCACTAAGCTCGTTAAAGGACAAGGATTGGCCAAAATCCTATTAGAGTCAAATTGTCAGGCATTGGGGATCAATTTGTTAACAAAAGAAGGTGAAGAGGGGACATAACCCATGATCAAAGTGCAGTCCAAAAGATTCATATCAAATATGAAAATTCGTCTGGTATCAAAATGTTAATCATTATTTGTTGTTTTTGAGATGCCCAACAAAGGTGGAAAAATACACATATAGAGCATTGAGGACCCAATCCCAGAAGTTCGTTATATCTAATGGGAAACTCTATGGGAAAGACCCAGTGTGGATTCTGTTGCTGTGTTTAGTGGAGACTGAAACTCAAAGAGTGATAGAGGAGTTCTATAGCGGCGCTTGCGGGGGGCACTACAGCTGGAAGACCACTATGCATAAGATATTGAAATCAGGTTTCTAATGGCTCACGCTATTTGGATATGTTTATTCTTATGTTAGGTCTTGTTAGTAGTGTCAAGTGTTTGTTGAAAAGAAAAAATTGGCTCGACTCCCCTTGATCCATGTTATTGTAGAATAACCCTTCAGACAATGGGGACTGGAATTCATCAAAGAGATACATCCTCCTTCCAGTGGGTAACACAAGTGGATCCTTATAGCCACAAACTATTTCACCATGTGGGTAGAAGAAATCCCAGCCAAGAATGCAACAAACACAGTGATTATGAAATTCCTGGAGGAAAACATCTTGGCAAGGTTTGGTTGTCCTATAAATATTGTGACTGATAATACCCATACTTTTAATTATGCAAAGTTTATCGCCTTTTGTCATAAATATAACATCATAGTTGGCCATTCCACCACTTTCTATCCTCAAGGCAATGGGCTGGATGAGTCCTCAAATAAAACAATGGTGAGAATCTTGAAAAAGAAAATTGCAGAAAGTCAGAGGAACTAGGGCTCTCAATAAAATTCGCACTTTGGGAAAACATGGTCACTCCAAAAATATCCATAGGTAAATCCCCTTTCGAGTTGATTTATGGAAAAATAGTTGTATTCCCTATTCAACTTGCTATGTCACTAGCTAAGATGATACAAGATGCAGAAGAAGAACCCAACTCCCTAACTAGAAGGATACATCAATTCGTGGAGCTCTAGGAGACAAGAGAACGGGTAGATCACAGGTTAGACAACTACAAACAAAAAATGAATTCCTTGTTTTATAAGAAAGCTAGGTGCGGGCCTCTCCAACCAGGAGATCTAGTCGTAAGATGCAATGTGAGAAGAGAAGACAAAGGGAAACATGGTAAATTTGATCCCTTATGGTTTGGACCCTTCAAGGTTAATGAGAATAAAGGAAACAATACTTTCATGCTGGAGAACTTGGAGGGTGTCATGCTTGATCTGCCCGTAAATGGGAAATTCTTCAAGCTTTATTTCTAGCATAATAGGTTCAATTCTCACCCATCGTACATACCAGTGAGATATTGTAAAATATCAATGATTCTTTTAGTTCTTTATATTTATGCTTTTATTTTTATATGCATGAACAAAATGACTCTTTTTGGGCATGGAATCCCCCAACAACATGTTTTGGGGCTCAAAGCCCAAGTTTTGAGTAATATTATTGTAAAACCCCGCGAATTGCGGACGCGGAGCGTGAATTGTATGTTAGAGTCATAGGGCTATTCACCCTAAGTTTTGAATGTAGTATCAGCCTACCCATGGTCCACAACCCATGGGATTGTATAAATAGAGTGAGGCTCTAAGTTGTAAAGAAAATGGATGAAATATGATAGATAGAATAAGATAACGAGCATAGAGAAAGAGTCTAAGTATCTTGGGTCATAGTAGTAGGAAGAGGCTTTGCAGCTGAGTGCGCATAGGCCTAGTAAAGTCTGTAGCTGAGTGCACAGACCCCTGTAGTTGAGTGCGTGGGGCAGAGTCAAGTTTGTAACCGAGGAGGAAGAATAATAAAGAGAATTTTTATCTGAATTCCGTGTATCTGTTTTTGTGTTATTACATGTGTGATATCATTTGAACTTATATTGTTTAGTTACTGCACACATTTGTATGAATGGTGAATATTGTTAAGTATGATTGAAAGCATACAAATAAACTAAGTTAATAAACTAATATCGAGTTACTGATAAGGACTTGGGTAATAACACTATTTGGGCCCCGAGTAGGGCTGCACGAAGGCAGTATCTCAGGCTGCGAGGTACTAATAAGTGCGCGTAGCGACATGCGCACATGATCGAATCGTAGACCACTTGGAACCCATCAGATAACCCCAGCGTGCGGAAACCTGGTTCTAGCACCCTCCCATACTAATTTGGGTGAGACCTCAGTCTGTGCTCTATGGACTATTGCAGAAAGGGCCAATAGTACTGAGATTTGTTTGGCTAAATCACCTCTGAACCTGGGTCAGGCCCCAACAAGCCAACAAATGGTTCTGTTGCTGGGATCGTGATTTGCATAAGGGATGTCTGATGTCGTGTCACTGGAATCCAACGAAGAAAGAAATTGAAGGGTGGTTAGACAGAAAGATTCACGAATTCATGGCGCTGGAAAACAGGAATCCACGAGTATCAAAGGAACAGTGGTTGGAGCGCTACTTATATACAAAAATCCATGAAATTTTCTTTGCATCTTTTCCCTCTAAGTTGTATGAGTGGATCGCGAAGCTAGCAGATAGTTAGGGAAGGTGTAGGCTCAACAAACTGATTGTCTAGACTCCAGAATTAGTGTGCAGACTAAAAGCATCAGAAGATAAGATCATGCACGATGTGGACCATTGGCTCGATCAAATTATAGGGGGGTTTATCACCAAGTTCACGGTAGACATGACAGTCAGCTACAGTGAGGCGGAACGATGCTTCCTCAAAAGACCGCAAGGTAAGTACATTAAATCTTTGAACACTTGGATTAATATGTTATTGTGTGAAAAGCGGGTTATGCAAATAAATTGATGTTTGGGGCTACACAAAGTGGGAGGATCTATATAAATGAAGGTAGCGCAGAGATATGAAATAGCCCCTTGATTTCATGTCGGTAGGAAAGCGAGGAAGAACTCATGAAAGTTTCTCCGAGAAGCGTTGTTAGTCTGATAAGGAAGTGAATTCCGCGCCTACCACCTCCACCTACACCACCACCAGTTTCACCATCTTCACCTCCATCTCTGCCCACACCACCTCCGCCACCACCACAATTCAATATTGCAAGCACGATAAAATTGCTGGTATTCAGGGGAGTAGGGAATGAAGATCCGGACCAATTTTGGTTTGTGGTAAGGGCCATATGGGAAGCACAAGGAGTCGTGGATGACAATATAAAGAAGGCAACGTCGGTGAGCGCTTTGCAGGATCGCGCACTGAAATGGTACATTAAGCATTTTAATGACCATCCAAATGTGGGGATTGCAGATATCCAGGCCATGATGAACAGGGAATTTAGCAGGCCAAAGTTGGAGACTTAAGCGATTATTAGGTTTAAGGAGATCGCGATGCTTCCAGGTGAGACCCCATGGGATCTGGATCAGAGATTGAAGAAGTATGATTTGCGAAGCCAACATGACCTTGACAAACGGGCAGCACCGTGCATGGTTTGTAGCGTCACTAACATCGCATCTAAGGACGACAATGTCGCAACAGAAGTTATCCACCCAGGCCGAAGCTTTGGAGATTGCAATGAGGTTGCATGAGACCCAAATACAAGATCCTAGCCTGGGAGTCCAACAAATCCACGTGAAACTGCAGAATTTGTGTTTGGAAATGCAGAGTTTGAAACAGGACATGAAAACTCGCCCAGAAGCGCGCGAGGAGGTATGGTGCATAAAATGCAAAGGCCAGGGGCATGACAAGGACCATTGTCGAGTATTCACAAACTACTTGGCGGGAGGAGGGCCGATGCCATTAAGACTAGAGGCACAAGTAGGACCGAGCGTGATGCCTGCATTATGGTGCATGGTCTATCAGATAGGAGGAAAACACGCCACGGATAGTTGTCATCTATTGCAGAATTATACGAAGATGTCCCAACAATTATTCTGTAATTTTTGCAAGTCGGTAGGCCATGATGAGCACACCTGCAGAAGTTACGAGCTGATGATGGGGATCAGACTCTTGCCTACACAGTGCAGACCAAAATGCAAGCCCTCGACCCAAATGCAGGAATGGCACGCGTTGGATTTCAGGGGTGCGGATGAGGTCGAGGTGGAATGGGACCAAGAAGGGGCCGTGGACAACTAATTTGTTACAATTGAAGAGGGCCAAGGCACTATGCTCGCGATTGTACGAATCTGATGAGAGCATCATGTTTATATTGTACTCAGTTTGATCATGAGACAGAGGAATTCCCTACACTAATAGCGAGGATGCGTGATAAAGGGATACTCCAGCCTCCCTAGACTCAGAATTTGCAAATGATGAGGTCTGAGCCGTGCAAAGAGGACTTGAATGTAAAAATATTGCTCCGAAGCAGTATCACGACAGGAGATGACAAAGGTAAGCAACCTGAAGAAAGTGTGTGGGTTCACAATGCTCCTACAAAGGAACCTGAATTTGATTTGCAGAGCGCGAAGGAGACAATCATGGAAGCTAAGAAGAGCTTCACGGAGGCCTCCACTTCAGGTAGTAAGGATCACCTAGAGTTGGAGATGGATCCTTCAATGATCACTACCTCTTTGGAGACATGTATGAAACTGCTGTGTGATAGCAAGGTTGTGAAAGGGTTGCAGGAACTTATCACTAGGTGCACTGGGTCAGGAGAATTACAAGTAGTCCGAAAGCTCGGAAAGTACACATCGTGAATAGGAAGGGAAATGAGATTGACTGCACAAATGAGGGAGTATGAAATGGATCAAGTAATTATAGATCTAGGATCGGACGCGAATGTGCTGCCAAAATAGACATGGGAGTGCATGAGTAGGCCCACATTGTAATGGTCCCCTATTCAATTACAGATGGCGAACCAACAGAAGATCCTATCGATGGGAAGATTGTAGGGGATAACAATAGACATCGAAGATTCAAGTGCACTTGCAGATTTCGAGGTGATATAGATTGTCAATAATAGCAATCCCTATCCCACGCTACTGGGAATAGACTGGGCCACTGATATGAACAAAGTAATAAATCTAAAGAAGTGCAAAATGATTTTTGAGAAAAAGTCACTACGCATAGTGGTACCTTTAGACCCTGCAGACGGAGCGCGCTACACAGATCCAGTGCAGCATGATGAGAGCGACGATGAGATAGACTGTATCAACAAGATAACTGCTCAGGAATAGGATTGGGTGAATCCTACAATGGATGGTCGGATTTAGTGGGAGCGTGAAAGCTCTTGCACATTAGATTCAGATGAGGAAACATAACAATGGCAGAACCAGTTACACGAGGTATGCATGCTCAACTGCAACATGATGGTAAGATCACTCCACTGTGTGACAACAAAGTTAAGAGATTTGCCTGTGTATGACAGGTTGATGGTGGTGGATGAATTCCTGAGAAAATTTGAGAGCGAAGTACCAGAACAACAACGGTCCGATTCTCTGAAACAGGCACTGGACGCTACGCCCGCAAGGTGGTGGGGTACGCATCAGAGAAGTATTGAGAGCTGACACGAATGTAGAAGGAGGATGCTTGTATGATTTGGAAAACCTCAGCTGTAGATGAGAGCCGGTTATGAGGGGTGAAACAGCTTGCGCACCCACCTTTCCAGATGGGTACAGGCGTATGGTACATAGCCCGCATGAATGCACACTGCTATCATGATAGGAAACAAGAACAACAAGCAGAATCAAGCATGACAAGTGCGCAAATGACAAAGCATGATAAAACCTAGCATGCCAAAAATCATACATGGGGAAGCCTTTGAAAAGGTGTGCAAAGTGTTGAACAGGGTCCACCATGTGAGATGCACCAACTGGGACCTGCGTGTACCAATGGTTGTATGGGCTTATAGGACCAGGTGCAAAACTCTAACTGCTCAAGTGCTTCTGAAGCTGAAGTATGAAGCAGGGGCTGTAGTCCCTGTGGAGCATGCGAATACGATTCCGCACATAACAACACCCATAGATACGATGGTCCGCGCAGATCGGAACGAAGAAATCACACAGTTGCGTAAAATAGAACATAGAAGACTTGAGGAAGAAATCTGGTGGGGAAACTTTAGACTTTGCGAACTTGAAAAAGGTCGGGTATGGCTAAGGGAGAAAAGCGCTTTAATGGAAGCAAAGGTCAAGAAGCTGGAAAACGAAATAAAGGAAGCATTTCTCGTCGAAAAATCGAGGATGGCAAGGCAAAGTGCATACAATCATACTGACAAATTGGAAAGCTATCGTCATGAATTGGTTAGTCTGCTACCGTGGCTGAGACCGCATCTCACCAAACATAGTGACCAGGGCAGCACTGTGCAAATAGTAGAGTTCATGATGCCGATCACTACGATGGAAGATGGGAATTCTCTGTGAACAATAGTGGAGGATGAGATGAAGCCTCGCACGAGTGGTGCGTCCACCTGACTAGCCGTGGGAAGGACAATCTTAGCGCTCCAGGTAGTTGAAAGGGAGTGCGGGACTATAAAATATTCTGCCTGGGGGCTACACGATATGAGAGATGCATGCAGGAGCAGGACGTCACGGGGTTTGCGACCACGTATGGAGGGCTATGCTGCTGCATGGGTTGGCTGGGAAGTGATCGTTGGTGTCATTATTCATGACGGGATGTCTGATTTGAGGCCAAATGGAGCAAGCAGAAGGCATTTAAGACGCGAGTTATGGGCAACATTTGGGAAAATCTGCCATCAAGAAAGCATTAATGGCCCGAAATTGGGGGGATTGGCTGAATTCAAATTTGAAAGGTGCTATAAAACTCACAGGGCTACCAAGTGAACAAAACTTGGTCATTTGAGAATTGAGTGTTTGAGCAGAGCACAGATTGTTGAGAGCCGAGTGATAATTGAGCTCCTAAGTTCATGAGAGACAAAAGATAGTATAGAAATGATGACGACCACTAAGGATGGGTTAGGAATTAAAGAGCCAACCGCAGACTAGGCCGCAGAGACCCAAATGGTGGGGGATGTCCCAGAAGGCGCTGGGGTGGTAACAGAAATCCCCAAATCACCGCGAACATCGCTGTTGGGCCTCCAAAATGTCTTTAAAATGACATCCACTTTCACCTTTATCACCACCATTTCACTC
Source organism: Pinus taeda (assembly GCA_000404065.3). NCBI lineage: Eukaryota > Viridiplantae > Streptophyta > Pinopsida > Pinales > Pinaceae > Pinus > Pinus taeda. Next base: position 13,733 of record APFE030361369.1, read on the forward strand.
ACATGTCGCAACTCCATAACCATATAATCTCTCATTAGCCACCATTTTCATAAATATATGGGTTAGGATCATTATTTACCAAAGTTATTTATTTTATGTGTTTAAAGTGAATTTATGATTAAAAACTAGGAAATTAACATGGTTTCATGTATCTATATATGTGGCTTGAGTTTCATGACATGTGTAGGTCATTTGGAAGCATCCAAAGCACCTTTATGTGGCCTCCAATGCTCAAATTCGAATTCCCTTCAAAGTAGTTTTGGATAAAAGTCAAAGAAGGATATGTGTCCTATTTGGATTGTAACTCTATGAAGTGTCTTATCATTTCTTATTTGAATTAGAATTCTATGAGACACCTAGGGGATATGTGTCTCATTATGAGCTATTTGGTTGTAACTATATGAGATTTTAGTGGATCCTCATTAAATAGGTTAGCTTCTTATGTTTTTGAATAAATAGGAGAGCCTTTTCCTTTGAAGGCATGTGTAAAGTTGGGGAAATGCTCATGCTTTTAATAGAGAATTTGGAGCTTATACTTGGAGATTTGAAGATTTAGTTTTGCTTGCATATGGAGCTTCTTCACTTGCCATCCTCATACACCATTGGAATGACCATCTAATGATTGTGAGATTTAATTGCTTTTATAGATTAAAGTTCATTTGCTTTCTTAGTATTAGTTTTAGAATGACTGTGTAATATTTGCTTTTCTAAAAACATTTCAATAGGGAAGATTTATGTATTTTCTAATTGGATTAAGTTTGAGGCAAGGGCTTATAGTTATTTAGTTTCCTTTCATGTTGTGTTATTTACTTTCTTAGATCAAACTATCAATTCATTGTATAATTGAATAAAGGATCAGGCCAAGAAGGTGACTTCAAATTGAGTGATTGAATGTTCAACCTATGCAATCATTGAGCTTTACTGTTTCATGCTTTTATATTTTCTTTTAAGATCCTCATTTAATTGCATTAAATGATATTCCTAAATTCATTTTAAGAATTTGATTTAATCATATTCAAGATTGAATGATTGAATATTTAATACATGCAATTACTGAGTTATTTTCTGCACACTTTACTTGTTTTTCTAGGACATTAGAAGTTAAAGTATAAATAGTTTCTTACACATCATCTCAAGAAGGTAACACTTCATAATTGAATGTTGGAGTAACTAAGTATACATTCGCTGTTTTTGATTTCACAGGTTAATTGAATTTCATTGTCATTATTTGATTTCATAGATTAGATGAATTGGTTTTCGTTATTTTGTAGTTAGATTGATCTAAACTGAAAGACAATTTCTAGCACATACAGTGCACGCATGCTTCACAAGTTTACGAAACCCTCGGGTTGACAAATTAAATGACAGGCAATCACTTTGCCCCAACATTTTGACGCCGTTTCCGGGGAAGTGTGCATAGGAACTAGATTCTAGTTTAGAGTGTATTTTACTTGTTTTTATTTTTACTAACCATTTATGGACAAATGATTTAGAATGCAGCCCAAAGACCACATTGAGGAATGGTATTAAGAAGCAGTTACACCACAATATTCATCAATTCTTCAAGAGATCCTTGTGGCAAATCTAAAAGTTAAAATGATTTCTCATGTACTCATGCACAATCAAGTACATTTTGCAAATTTGGGTATGAACATTTTAGAAAGTTTAATCCGTAAATGGCTTCATTAGAAACATTCATATACTTAAAAATTCAAAAAAAAAATCTTTCATGTAGGATAAACTAGGAAATAAAATCAAGCTTGATTGCATTTTTTTTAGAGTTCTTGATTGCATATTTTAAGTTTTTAGACTTTAAAATCTTCTAGAATTTTATTTATTTTCTTGCATTTCTTCATTAACCTCACAAAAATATTTCAAAAAAAAAAAAAAACATGTTAGATTTTCTATAATAATAAAAAAAAAATTCTTCATGTTTTTGAATAAGGGAAATGTAGAATTTTAAATAAAAATGATCAATTGATAACTGGCTCAAATGCGACTTGCAAAAAAAAAAAAAAATTAGCTTGGAATCCAAAATTCAAAAATCCATCATAATAAAAAATAAAAAATAAATCATGCTCGAAGAGGTTGCGGTTTGTGCAACATAGCTCAAAAACAGTTCTAAATTCTAATATTCTTTGCATGTGTTTTGAACTGTATTAGATGAGCCAGCTGGTCTGGTCGTTCACAACAAAGAGGAGTCAAATTAGATTGGTAGGGTGGTTCTATTCTGATCCAACTGCTTTGGTAGGTTCAGCTGGCCAGATTGACTGGTTATGGTTTGTAGTGACCTTCAAAACACTGTGTCCTGTTTATGTTTTTGCTATTTGAATAAGTTTTTACAAATTAGCTACAAAACGCATCTTGTTTTGCAGCTAACTGTGTGTTCCATAGCTACTTCCATGGTTTAGTAGGATACATGTGTCAAATGAAGAAACTGGCCACATGGGCATCTCTGGAATCGTCTCGACATGGATTCTATCCTAGTCACCCAACCCAGATCGATAAAAAAGCCAGCTCAAGACCATAATCAAAGGTGGAGTCAAACATATGTAACCCAGAAGCAATAGGACTCTTTGTCTACCCTTTCATCCAGATCTTGGTTTGACACTTTCTTGTTGACAACCCTATTTTCAGGTTCTAGTACATTCACTTTGAAGCCTTAGTTCCCTGAAATTGAGAGCCATTAATCATTTCTATAAAAATTCACAATTTCAGAAATAAAAATCAAAGCTTCCAATCTGTTGAGTAATATTTCGTGAGGATAAATAATTGGTAAGAGTTTTCTAGGTAGGATCAACAGGCTCACATTTTTCATCCTTGAAATGTGATATGCGAAGATCTCAAATGCTATGGTGTATACCCACGAATACCTTCTTTTTCCATATTTTTTGAATTGTTGAACACTGAAAATTCTCCCCTATTTTAAGATCTTCATTCAACTCAAAAAACCATTTTCATAAGCCTGCTTCTCATGTTCTTCTAGTACCTTGCTCTTTTTGTCTATCTCTGTCAAAAAATAATAATAATGTGAAAATCAAGATTCTGCTAAATGAATTGATGCTCGCATCTGTTGAAGCTTGAACTTTCAACCTAAGATCTTCCAACTCCTGAATGTATTGCTTTCCAACAGAGGAAACAGAGCTTTGTGCTTCAAAGTAGCATGAGATTGGCAGGAGAAGCAACAACCATTATTTAATTTCAAGGCCAGCAGTTACCTGAGCATTTGCCAGGAAATGCGTAACAACTAAAAAACGAAAATTTTTAAACGCGATTTCCGGCCAAATTAAAATGAATTTAGAAAAACCGAGACATGGGTTTTTTCGGGAATAGAGTGAGTCATATAACTTAAAAATGGTTTCCTCAATTTTGCAGCCATTTGAGAGAAATATGAGATTCTTCGGGACCCTATTTCACTGACTGCGTGAGGAAAAACGGTTTCTAATTAATACAAAGTGAAATGATTGAACACAACAAGAGTGTTCAAAATGTGCACCCATTTCCTCCTCTCTCTTGAGCCTTAGAAAATATTTTTCGTTGGCTTTACATTCACTCTTGCTTGCTTGTCCCACTCCGCCGGTTCTTTCTCGGTACTAAAACACTTGTTCAACACTTACACTATATATATCTATATATATCTATATATATATATATATATATACTAAAGTTATGCCTTCCAAAGATGCAGTGCTTGGAGTCTTGAACAAGTAGAGAAATTTATCCAGTTTGCTAAAAGAGGACTGAGTTGGAATACAGAATCTGGGTTTGAAGTTACATCAAAGTGTTGACAAAGATGAATGTTTAAATTTAGTGAATTGTAGTAAGTGGTAATGCTCAAAACTTCCAATCTTGGAACAGATGGGAAAATTTCTCATCAATTATTAAACTGAAGGTCTGTTTCACACTTCTTTTTCTCTTTCAAAAAAAAATTATTTGCTAATTTTTCTAAAAGAAGCATTGCAATTATCACTGGATTTTGGCTCCAGTAAACCACAACATTGTTTTTTGCTCTCTTTTTTTCATTTACTGACTTGGGTTGTTTGTTCAGGATTTTAGCTACAGAAACTGTGCACATTTTGTAGCTGGAAAACAAGTCTGCAGCTATGCATTTAACTCAATGATTTATGTGTCAAACAATGAATTCTAACCAGAAATTCATGATCAACATGCCATTTCATCTGCTTACATCATCTTTCACTGTAGCATCATGTTCCCATGCCACATTTTACATGACAATTTTCACAGTTTCATACAAATTTCAAAACAGTCTAACTTTCTCATTTTTGATTCAAGCATCATTGGAAATATCTCGACGAGATCTACAAAATGAAGAAGCTATTATCAGATTTTGAAATAGTAAAGAATGAAGAAATTGCTGAAAAGAAACAACAGGTAACTTGACGCACTACTTTCAACACATGTATAAACTCTTTTGGTTTTCTTTCATGAACTTGTTTAATAGTACCGATTCTTATTTTTTATGTAAATGTCATTAACAGAGAAATTGATTACCTCTCTATTTTGATAACCTTACAATCCATGGGAGAAGAAGTACTAGTTTTTTGCAAGTTCCAGGAGGAAGAACAGATGACCATAAGCAAATAGTGTCTCTCAAAGACCACATTTATTTCACAAGAAAATGATGAGAGCACCAACAGAGATGAAACATCAATGTATGAGTACATGTTAATGCATATCAGATCTAGCAATTGCTAACCTTTTAGATGCCAGTGTACTCCTTTAGTTAATAAAACCTTCATCTCATTTCCTTTGCAGTCGCATTGCATTTCACTTAGTCAGTCAATAAAATTCTCATCTCATTTTCCTTCACTGCTCATTTCTTTTTCCTGCCTTGCTTTCACTAACTCATAACCCATTTTCATAAAGACATTTAGCTTGCTTACATGCTGATTTGTCCTTTTACTTTCCATTCACTTGCCGTTTTCCTTTTCGTTAAATAAACCTTGATCCACTGCAAAATTATCCATTCATAGTCCTTCAAAATCATTGTTTCATGCTTGCGTTAGATGATGGAGGATTCCTTAAGGCCTTCCTTCTAACAAGCCTTGGCCTGTCGACATCGACACATTATCTAGGTCTAAGGCTAGAGTCCTCATTAGTACCTTGAGACTTGTATGCCTTAATGATAGGCTCTTCCACCAAAAATCATGGGAATACATCAATGTCCCTTGATCATTGGATCTTGCAAGTGGCTCAACATCGGCTCATTTATTCACCCTTCACAAGATGCACTTAGGTACCTTGGAACTCGTTGACATTAATGGCGAGTTTGCCTCGCATTGGTTAACGAAATTTATCAATGGTCGGTAATCCAATGATCTCTCTTCATGCTCAACACCGACACATTAATTCGCATGACTAGAGTTGTACCATCAGTTTTATAGCGATTGAAGACTATATCATTTCAACATTTTGCAGCAGATACAATAGATTTAACAACGGAAATAAAGAATCCACTTCACAACCTCATCCACCATTTATGCAACCAAGAAATAGATGAATTCTACATTTCATTCCATGTTCCAGAAGCAGCCACACTCTTCAATTTCCATAACTCATGCACATTGAAGGTAAGTGAAGATATGTGGTTTTCTAATTTTTAGTCATGCAATTCCTTAAAATACTAAAATTGTAACTTTGGGAAATTCCTCACTTCCTCTTTCACATTGTCATATCTTTAGTTGGGGGGAAGGGGCATCATTTCATATTCATACTTCATACACCATCACACATTTTCATTTCATCCTAACATACTTATCCTAATCAATTATGATTGCATTATGGTTCAAAAAGTTATATGATTTGCAAATAATGCCTAAATTATGAGCACACTATATGGCTGATTTTAAAGATGCATTCTTAAATATGTTCAATGAATCTTGCTGCAACAAAAAGAAACAAGGTATTGAAACACAAAAACCAATACCAATTATAATTTGGTTGAAACACAAGAACTAACCAAACATGTTGCAATTCAATGTATGACAAGGAATACTTTGCAAAAATAAATAAAATTGTCAAATGCAACGTTTAAGGACATATGATATAAGCCAAGCTCATTCAAAAGAAAAGAAGTTGCGAGCAAATCAAAGGAATTAATGCAATATTTGCATGAGGACATGCAATTACTCTAGTTGGGGGGGTATGTTGGGCCTCCAAAATGTTTTTAAAATGACATCCACTTTCACCTTTATCACCACCATTTCACTCACATGTCGCAACTCCATAACCATATAATCTTTCATTAGCCACCATTTTCATAAATATATGGGTTAGGGTCCTTATTTACCAAAGTTATTTATTTTATGTGTTTAAAGTGAATTTATGATTAAAAACTAGGAAATTAACATGGGTTCATGTATCTATATATGTGGTTGAGTTTCATGACATGTGTAGGTCATTTGGAAGCTTCCAAATCACCCTTATGTGGCCTCCAATGCTCAAATTCAAATTCCCTTAAAAGAAATTTTGGATAAAGGTCAAAGAAGGATATGTGTCCTATTTGGATTGTAACTCTATGAGGTGTCTTGTCATTTCTTATTTGGATTAGAACTCTATGAGACACCTAGGGGATACGTGTCTCATTATGAGCTATTTGGTTGTAACTATATGAGATTTTAGTTGATCCTCATTAAATAGGGTAGCTTCTTATGTTTTTGTATAAATAGGAGAGCCTTTTCCTTTGAATGCATGTGTAAAGTTGGGGAAATGCTCATGTTTTTAATAGAGAATTTCGATCTTATATTTGGAGATTTGAAGATTTAGTTTTGCTTGCATATGGAGCTTCTTCACTTGCCATCCCCATACACCATTGGAATGGCCATCTAATGATTGTGAGATTTAATTGTTTTTATAGATTAAAGTTCACTTGCTTTCTTAGCATTAATTTTAGAACGACTGTGTAATATTTGCTTTTCTAAAAACATTTCAATAGGGAAGATTTATGTATTTTATAATTGGATTAAGTTTGAGGCAAGGGCTCATAGTTATTTAGTTTCCTTTCATGTTGTGTTATTTACTTTCTTAGATCAAACTATCAATTCATTGTATAATTGAATAAAGGATCAGGCCAAGAAGGTGACTTCAAATTGGGTGATTGAATGTTCAACCTATGCTATCATTATGCTTTACTGTTTCATGCTTTTATATTTTCTTTTAAGATCCTCATTTAATTGCATTAACCGATATTCCTAAAGATCATTTTAAGAAATTGATTTAATCATATTTCAAGATTGAATGGTTGAATATTTAATAAATGCAATTACTGAGTTATTTTCTGCACACTTTACTTGTTTTTCTAGGACATTAGAAGTTGAAGTATAAATAGTTTCTTACACATCATCTCAAGAAGGTAACACTTCATAATTGAATGCTGGAGTAACTAAGTATACATTAGCTGTTTTTGATTTCACAGGTTAATTGAATTTCATTTTCATTATTTGATTTCATAGATTAGATGAATTGGTTTTCGTTATTTTGTAGTTAGATTGATCTAAATTGAAAGACAATTTCTAGCACATACAATGCATGCATGCTTCACAAGTTTACAAAACCCTTAGGCTGAAAAATTAAATGACAGGCAATCACTTTGCCCCAACAACTGCGGCTGAAGAAGGATAAACAGGCAATGGGTCCAGTACGCATGTCCCCGAGGAATCCGTGACACAACAAATTATCAATGTAAGACAAGGGGAAGGCAGTCACAATTGAAACAAATGAAGAAGAAGAAGACTTACAAGCCCTGATCGTCGCTGCAGAAGAAGAAGACGTGGAGGAGGATATCTAACCATTGCGCTCTGCAGCAAAACTGCCCTTGTATGTCTCTCCACGGAAAGGGAAGACCAAAGTACCAAAGGATCTGGATGCAATGAAGAGTTCACTCTAGACCTCGCTCCTCCCTGATGGCATTGTATTTGAGGGCACACACCTAGGCCACGTGCCCACCATGAAATTTGAAGACTGGGACCTCACTGATAGCGAAAAGTTTCCACACCTAGAGACGGCGAATCTAATGAAGCAGAATACCAAGGGGGCGGTGATAGCGTTAGAGCCACGGAAATGGTTGCGTAGTGTGGAAAAGCCCGAGTTGCTGCACCTATAGCCAGAAAAGACCCCGCGACTATAGTCGGAAAAAGTAGAAATTTGGCTCTTACAGAAGCCATGAAAGCGAAATATAAGCTAGATAAAAAGAAGATGGGATACACCATCTCCAACATCAAGGACAAGGAGGTGCGCATAGCAACTCAACTCCTGGCCAATAAAGTGATGAGAAAATACCGCAACGATGAGGTAATAGCGTCGATGGTCACGTTGGCCGAGCAGTGCGTGGAGGGGGTCCAGTTCAACTAGGCCAAATTCCTTTGCGAAGAGTTTTTGATCCACTGTCGTGAAGCCCAGGAGCAGGGTAAGACCTTCCACTACATGTGGTTTATTTTATCCATCTTGCTGGTAGTAGGAGACTGTCAGAGGATAGTTAGATTCCCAACATTAATAGAGAGTTACCAGAGGCTGCGAAGTATGCTTCACTCTGGGCCACCAAGGACGCGAGACGGATTCATGACAAAAAAAATTTCTGGGTGCTCATGGAGGTGAGCATCCAGATGTGGATCAACAGGAGGCTGTTCCTGTCACCTACGGTGCACAATAGACTGCAGAGTTTTGCAAACTTCAAATTTGATATGCACAACATCTATATTAGGGCACAAAAGGATCCAGCGAAGCAGTGGATGAAGCTACCATTTGTAGCCACTGATGACGCGATCTTTACGGTATTGGAGACATGGCCTCCCGAGTGGCGCGCCCTAGATTTGGAGGAACTGGAGAAAGCAACAACATAGAAAAAGAAGGATGATGCTAAGATGCGTGTCACCCAACTGGCCGTGAGAAGGCAGAACGAAAAAGCGACAACTGAGGTAAGAGCAGTGTGCAGAGTGGCACAGGAAGCCGTGGAGCAAAAGAAGGCCGCAAAATCAGCAGCAGTAGTGCAGATTGCAGAGGCAGCAACGGTACAGGCAGAGGAGGGCCAAGCAACGTCCTCAGGGCAGGAGGGAGAGGACATAGAAATAGCAGAAGGGAGTGCGAACCCAGGGATTGCGTCCACACAACTCAAAATGGGCATGCATCATAGAGAGATCGGGTCCAAGGAAGAAGGTCAAAGCTACAAAGCTGGCCATTGACCCAATCACCTTAACCGAAGGTGATCTCCATGACATCGGTGTGACAGTTCACGATGTCACCAGTGAAGCACTTCAAGAGTTTATGACAAAGCACCAGACTATGTTGGGGGCCCTCAGGGTGTAGCTGCAGGAGTTACAAGTGCGACCTCCTCAAGACAGTACCTTGTCTACCCACATCGCAGCAGGCACTTCAGTAGCAGAACAGATGTTGCGTGCAAGGATGACAAACACAATAGTGTTGCCAGAGGGAGCTCTAGTGTCACCAAATGTGATGGATTGGATGTCGCTTAACATTATGAAAGAAATTGGCCTTAACCTAGCTGCCCTTCCCCAGGAAACGCTATATCAGTTACAGGACAGGATAACGACAGAGCTACGAGCCAGGGAAAGCCATGCGATCCAGGTTCTCAGTGAGCAGAAAATTAACATAAAACAACTTAGCTTGCAACATGACAAGTTGGTGTCGCAGAATCAACAGTTGGTGAATACGGTAGACGATGCTTGCTGACGTGTTCCAGAGCTAGCCATCGTGGCAGATCTACCGGTAGAAGTACGGATCCACAGTTTGGCAAGTGGAGTCCATGACGCGAGAGAAGAGACGACAACGGTCCAACTGGTGCTGAATCTCCAGATTTCCAAGCTGCAGTTGAAGGCGTAAACCTTCCACTCCCCCGGAAATCAGAGAATAGTGCGTGAGCGCTATTGCAGCAGGGTTGGAAGATATTGGAGGTGTAGTGCGCGACTGTACAAATGTGTTGGAACAGGCACTGGAGGTCCTCATGACTTTGCAGGAGGATCCCAACATCCAGCGGCTGGAGACAGAGGCTCGCGAACTCCAGCAGCAGTACGACATCATCAGAGGGACTGCACAGATATTAGTCCTCATGCGTCCAGCCATGGATTGACGAAGCCTTCACAATCATGGAAAATATTGAAGGAAAGCTTGCGCAGATTCAAGGGATGCATGCACAGATACATGGCAACACGCCGGAAATAGAGGTCTCAGAAGAGAGAATGTAGTAGGTTCAGCAACCAGCAGCTCATTGCATTGCAGACATCAAGACCGTTCGGGACCAGTTGGAGGGAATCCGCACCAAGATCACTGCGCCGACAGTGACTGGAGGGCGAATCACGATGTTTGTGTTGGGGGCCTGTTAGGCATGGAATCCCCCCACAACATGTTTTGGGGCTCAAAGCCCAAGTTTTGAGTAATATTATTGTAAAACCCCGTGAATTGTGGACACGGAGCGCGAATTGTATATTAGAGTCATAGGCTATCTGCCCTAAGTTTTGAATGTAGTGTCAGCCTACCCATCGTCCACGGACCATGGGATTGTATAAATAAAGCTAGGCTCTAAGTTGTAAAGAAAAGGTATGAAATCTGATAAATAGAATAAGATAACGAGCATAGAGAAAGAGTCTAAATATCTTGGGTCGTAGTACTAGGAAGAGGCTCTGTAGCTGAGTGCGTAGAGACCTAGTAGAGTCAACATATGAGTGTGCGGACCCCTACAACAGAGTGTGCAAGGTGGAGTTGAGTTTATAACTGAGGAGGAAGAATAATAAGGAGAAGTTTTATCCAAATTCTGTGTATCTGTTCTTGTGTTAATACATGTGTGATATCATTTGCATTTATATTGTTTAGTTACTGCGCACATTTGTATGAATGGTGAATATTATTAAGTATGATTGAAAGCATACAGATAAACTAAGTTAATCAACTAATATTGGGTTACTGATAAGGACTTGGGTAATAACGTTGTTCGGACCTCGAGTAGGGCTGCGTGAAGGCAGTATCTCAGGCTGCGAGGTATTGATAAGTGCACGTAGCGACGTGCATGCATGATCGAACCACAAACCACTTGGAACCCATCAGACATCCCCAGGGTGCAGAAACTTGGTTCGAGCAACCTCCCATACTACTTCAGGTGAGACCTCAGTCCGCACTCTGCGGACTGTTGTTGAAAGGGCCATTAGTATCAGGATTTGTTTGGCTAAATCACCTCCGAACCTTGGTCAGGCTCCAACAAGCCAACAACTCCATGCCCAATAGATAGAAGGTTGCTAGTCTGCAGGCTCTCAACACCTTGCAAGCAAGGCACTGTCCCCAGGTGGAGCCAATGTTGTCACCCTCTACATTATTTTTTTTCTTTGCTATCAAAAGGGTGCAAAAGGGGATAAAATCTTGAAACCATCTTTCAAGCCGAAAAAAAGTCAATCATTAATCAGACCTCCTCTAATAGATGATGCTCAAAATTAGCTTTCCAACAGTATATGGAACTCCTCAAATGGACCCCAGAGTCATAAGTTATAGCAGATTGACATTTCCCTATAAAACCGGAAGCCATGGAGAAAATGCCTTAAGGGAAAATCCCACAATTGGAGATCAGAGGTCCTGGCGGTACGTGAATCAACCACTACAAAGAAATTGTGGGGGAAAATGGGCCGAGAGGGTAAAATGTCGTGATTTTCCTCGAAAAATGTCACAAAGGAATTCAATGCAGAACCATGGGTGGATGGACCTTTTCTCTCTCCTCAAACTAGACATGTGGCATGTTGATATGGCATTTTCAGGGTCCTATGGGGGCATATATGGGTGACACATGTCACCACTTAGGAAGTGATGACATCACTAATCTACAATCAGCGATTGGTGTAGCAACATATTGCGCATCAAAAGGAATTCGCCAATAGCGAACCTCCGATTGGGGGGCTCTGATATGGGAGCTAGCCCATGGTCATAACAAGAGCAAGGAATCAAGGGCTAAGCAGAAGAGGTGATTGACAATCGGCAATCGTAAGTTTTTGGAGGTCATACCATTTTCACAGGTTAGAAAGTGTCAATTGCAATATTCTTAATGGGCCCAATCGGCGATTGGTGTTCGTAATGTCGCAAAGGTGGTACAATGTAAAGGTCGAAGATTTTTCCAATAAGTGGGATTTCATGTAATAGAGGAAAGGGTCTCCCGAGCACGCATTCAAAGGCTTTAGCTCCCTAGGACTAAATGTCCGGTTATAGCCCCCGATCATATGACAAAAAATGGGAAGGGCTCAAAGCACAAGGGGGATAAAGGGGATCAGAATTCACGGTTTTGCAAGGCTTTTCAGTGTAAAGTACCAGTGCAGGAAAATCCCCGATATTGCATCATGGAAGTTTTAAAAGGCATATAGGACTTCGATAGTGTTATATAGGGAACCCATAGGGATGCATGAGTCGGTAGCTACAATCCATGAGCAACACAGAAACCATCACGATGATCACTCTCGGTCCCTGCAAGTGGAAAATTAAAACTGTTAAGACTGAAAGTGACGGGGAACCGGCTTGGAGTGGGTAAGACATGATGCAACAAAATGTCACTAGATGAGAGGTCATCCAAGGAAGCGGTGAGGAGATATTTTCATGAACCAACTTTTAGTTTTCATGATTGTTATTTAGTTTGTTTGCAAGTCTGTCATTCTGTTTATTTGTAACCAACAATATAATTTTTTTTGTAATAATTGAAGGCATTAGAGCCTACATGCTGAGACAATTGGTCATTCAGACAACTTAGATAAGGTTCAGAATTTTGGGAAACACAACTCTTCTATGGGACCTTTCTTGTTTTCGTAAAGGCCTTCTTGAAGCTTGTTGTATTCTGGTTTTCCTGAAGAGATTAATAGAAAGTTTATGGTGATTCCAACTAGTTTGGATTGTAGTATGTTATTCTCTCTCTATTTTCCATATATGTTTTTAATTCTTCATAGATGCATGTCATAGTAGAAGTTAGATGTGTTTCCCTTTTGATACAAATTCATTTAAATCAGAAACACTGGTGGATAATGCATGTTTCAAGGTGGAAATAAAGTCTTTAAAAAGCCCTCCATGCATCTCAACAGTTCATAGCATCCCCTCTTTCTCGTTTCTCTCTGAGTCTTGATATATAGTATTCTTATGTCGTAATCCCTATATGATGGATTCATCCTATGTTAACTCCCTCCATTTACATATTTTTTAACCACTAATTGCTGCAAAATCTGGAACTTATTTGGCCACCTTAAATCAAATATTGTTTCATAAGTACTCCTATATATCAACTGCATTCCATTTGGTATTTTTATGAATGGTTCTGGATAAAATTCATTTGCATTTTTGTGACATAACTAAAGTGTTGCAAGCCTCTACTATGAAATCTATCAAGCACTCTCTTAAGAGGTCCTAGGCACCAGTCTACAATCAACCCAGAGGTTGTCTCTAGGAAGTTTTTCTATATCTTGAAGTACTTTTGCTCCTAGTGCTAGAAAAAGCTACAAAAGAATCATAAATTAAATATTTCAATATGCATGTTGAGTAAAAGATTTTAACATGAAGTACGTATAGATAAAGAAAGAGCGAGAGAGTTCTTATCCCATTAATATGTTCTTTCTAATTCAAGGTATGAGAGAAATTTATAATCCCTTCAATGTTTAATATGTTACATATTAACTCCATATTAAACATTGAAGGAATTGCAAATTTCCCTGATACCTTGAATTAGAAATAGCCTATTAATGGGATAAGAACTCTCTCTCTCTCTTTCTGTATCTATAAATATTTGATGTTAAAATCTTTTACTCGACATTCATACCTAAATATTTAATACATGTTAAAAAATATTGTTAGCAAATATATATCTATAGATAGAGAGATGTTTTCTACTTCCAAATATGGAGAATGTGAATCATAAATAAAATGTTTTCAACAACTTTGTTATATATTGTATAAAACTAGTGAATATATATATATATATATATATATATATATATATATATATATATATATAGAGAGAGAGAGAGAGAGACGAGGAGAGAGAGAGAGAGAGAGAGCATTTTAATTAATGTTTTTCTCAAAACAAGCATAGATCCATTTTAAGTTTAGATCTACCAAGAGCTTAAAGGAATCAAATCTCTTGGGGTGCAAACCTTTCCTCAAGTTTTGCACTTGAAAAAAGGTTTACATATTAAGAAATTTAATCCCTCTCAACGCTTAGAATTTTAAAAGTTAAAATAGATCTATTCTAATGTAAAATTCTTTAATTTATATTTTTCCATTCTTGAATTTATATTATCAAACCATGCACATGAAATGAGCCTATAGAAAATAATAGATGTGTCTCAACAAATAGAATGGTGTGTTATTTCTATGGTGGTCACATTAGTATATTACATTAGGGTTGGTACATGTTAATACTTCTAACATATTACTATTGGAGTTTATCATTTACTTCTCCAACACTTTTATTTAAATAAGATTTTCAACAATATGCCTAAATAGTTGATAGATGATTATAATTAAATATGGTTTTTTAATATTATATTTCAATAAAATAAATGTTCGTTAGGTAATGTGATTTTTGAGAAGATTGGTACATTGTGGCTTGAGTAGTCATGATCTTAGGGGAACCTAAGCTATCAAAATCACTCGGGGATTGTACCTATCCTGGGCCATACCAGCCTTTAGCATGGTTGGATTTCTCCCCATGGAATTTCGAACCAATGACCTTTTCACCACATAGTGTCTTAATAAAAAACCCTGTCACTATCTATTCTATACCCCATGGGCAACACTATATCTCAATATTAATAAATATTGATTTTAATAAATAATCTCTCATCAAATATAATGCTTCAATAAACCTAGGTTATATTGATGAATAGCCACCCAAACATAGATTTTAATGAATAACTTGCAATCATTCATATTTTCTCTATTGAATATGGAACTCCAACGAACATGAGTTTTATAGATGAGTTGTACACAAATGTGCATTATAAGGGATGCCTTCTAATCAACCAAATATGGATTTTATTTTAAAATTGACTTTACACGTCAAAAATGGTTGATCAAACAAAATAATTTATTTTAATGTTCAGATTTCCACTCTTAGAATAAATTTATTCTAAGTTCGCCACTCAACATTTCCATCACTAAACTTGTAAGCGTTCTTAAGTTTTTCAAAAATTTCATGTGTACCAAAATAAAATATAATGAACTAATAATTGCTGTCGATGTGTTGCTATTAGAAAACACATTAAACTATTAGAAGAAGAGCCCGTTTCTTCTTTCGTAAGTTTCCCTGGGGAATTCCGTCACCGACCTGAGAACGAGGAATCCGGGTTCGAATCGCGAGAGAGAGCATTCAAGCCTGTTGGGAAAGGCTTCCCAGAAAGAGAGCATAATTATCCCCGTCGCCATGGTCAGGGCAGGTGGGAATGGGAGTTTCCCAGAAGAGAATACCACAGCCACGGAAGGTATGAGAGGCATGAATATCCTCATGGCAGCGAAATGAAATTCAGGCATTTCTGGGGAGATGGTCGCCGTGGAGAACATTTCCATTTCCGTCCGCAGTTCCCACGGCCATCCCCCTTCCCCTGTTCTGGAGAACATGGAAAAGAGGCCATTTCTGCTTCTGAAATAAGCTGCGCTGGGGAATTTCATCCCCGATACGAGAAAGAAAAGCCCGGGTTCGAACCCCAAGAGAGAGCATTCGAGCATATTGGGAATGGGTTCCCAGAAAGAGAGCGTAACTATCCATTGACACAAATTACCCCAAAATATTTTTTAAGAAAATAAAAAAATAAAAAACTTAGTAATTAATGGTAATAACATTGTTAGGAAGGATGTGGAGCGACATCTAAGGTTTCTGCAACATTGCGATCAATGGTGAATTCTAGCAATTGAGAGAAGAAATATGTTTAAGGAATGGAAGCTCAAGCTTCGGTTTTGTGCAGTGCCATGCTGAAATCTAGACCTGTTATTTTGGTTGTCGAGGAAGTTGTGGACTTTCTTGTTTGATTTTTTTTCTTTAGAACATGGTTTCGTTTACGGATTTAATGTGTTTTGTTAGCAATTGATCAATCTCCACAAGTGAATTTCTGATACATGGAAACCCCTCTTGAACCATGATTTGAGTTTTATCTTTTGGCTTGGGATTTTTTTTATGTGGTTTTTGATAATATTGAGGATAAGAAGAATATTTTTGAATTTGGGCTCTAGTTTTGGGACAATGTTGGTAGTTTCATGTAGCGTTGCTCTCACACCTTTGATTTGGTTATGACGTCAATCTCCATGTGTCCTACTTGGGTAAGGCTCTTGAACCTTCCCATGCATCTTTGGAACCTCCCAATGTTATCTTCCATTGGTAATCCATTAGGGAAGTTTTATTGTTGAAGCCCAGAATCTGTGATTTTTTATAAAATCAGTTATGCTCGAATATGTGTTGAGATGGATTTCAACAAGGGTTTTCCTACTAATATTGATCATATAGCTCTAGGCTATGTGTGGGTTCAAAAGCTAGATTATGAAAATGTTTCCTTTCAATGTCGAGCATGTTATGAAATAGGGCATGTAATCAAAAACTTCCCAAAGAATTTGCAGAACAACAAAGTCCGAAAAAATAATTGGAGGCCCAAATGGTGGGAAGGAGCTAAAAGTGAACATTATATAGTATATAAAGAAGAAGAGACTCAGGGTAAGAAAGAAGCCAATGAAAAACATGAAGAAGTTGTTGAAAATTGAGATTCACTGAAGGAAACAAAAACTAGTAAGGAAGATGTGCATGAGGACCCTCCGGATTTAGCGACAGTGGGAGGATAGCATACCCCAGTGAAAGTCTGACCCCCCTCTAAATCCTCAAGGAAAACAACTAGAAAAGCAACTTGTGGGGAATATCAAGAAAACAAGGAAGAAACGGAAGAAAACAATGCTCACTCATTGAATGGTAATACATTGGATATAGTAGAAATTGTAGGTTGGATTCAAGCGGGGAAGAAGGACAAAAATGTCGCCAAGGAAAACCAAAAGTGAATCAAAATTAAGTCCAATGTAGTGAAAAATGGAATGTAAATATATATGGATTTTAAAAGTTTTTTGGAATTTTTTTTAGCTGAACGGGATTGAAATTTTTGTATCATGGGGCAATCACTTAAGGGATTGGATTGAACCCCAAGGAATATTAGTAAGTTTGAAGAAATGTAACAATTATGGGCCAGATACGAGCTTTCTTTTTTAAGAAAATTCTCATGCATGTTTCTTTGAAAACAAAAATTATGGTAATATTAAATTATTAAAGTAAAATTTTGTATTCACTTAAATTTCTAACATTTCCATTAATTGTTTCAAGATGTTTTGGAGTGCTTCCAACATCATCAAACTTTGTACGGTGAAAGTGTAATTTTAGATCCACTCAAATTTTAGAGAACTTAATAGTTTTGAAGATCTCAAAATACGTAGGATTACAACATTTTCATTGGATTGTATCATGTATGAGGTTATGGAACTCGCATTTAATCAAGAGTAGCAATCCCTCTATATAGTTAAAAGTTGGGATTGCTGATTGTTGAACTCCTATGTCATGAACTTAGTAAAAATGTACCTTTCACTCAATAAGAATCATTGATTAGACATGTTAAGCTTTCCCTACCTTATTTTAATGCTTGGATTAGGGATTTTCATCAAAATTAGAGAGTGTTCACTAATGTCCCTAGATTATCAAGATTCGGGATAAAGGTGAAGGATAGAGACTGCGTGAGGGAGTAGAGGATGATACCAATGATGAGGATCCTAATATATGCATTGGTTTTGATTATATGTAGTTAATTTTTGTGGTGTGACCTTTTATAGACTCTATAGGCCATTTCAATCCTTTTTGTGTGTGCATATTGGTTTAGATATGGATTTCACTTGATGCTATTTTATTTATATGTATCCTTACTTGTCATATACATGAGAAAACTTGCATATTTGTGTCTAATGGTTTGGATTCACATGGATGTACTCTAATACGTGTGTTATCTAGTATCATAGTAACATTCCTCCTCCAATGTTGACTAAGTATACATGTTTCCTTATTTATAAGTAGATTCATCTTCAACTAGTACATATGATTGATTGTCATTCAATTGTTTCATTCTTAAATTGAGAGGAAAGTGGTAATGTCTTCATATTAAATTGGGAGGAATTGAATCAAAACTTGAATTCGCACTAGCAAATCACGTCACCAATAGCATGTCTTTGTGAGAACACCCCCTAGAACTACATTGAGTATTAGTGAGTTTCACACTTTCATTGTTTGATATGCATGTGTTTCATTATTTACTATTTCTACCATCCTTAAAGTTATATGCATAATATATTATTATTATTATTTGTAGTTAGTTTTATGTGAACCCATTGTAAAATTATAAGAAGGCCTCTAGCCAAGTGGGTAACGCAAGAAATGTGTTCTAGGTATTTTATTGTTGTCTAATTTTCTCTAGTCTTATGGTTATATTTTCACTCTTTCACGTTTCTCTTAGATTTGGCTCTTTGAGCATCATCAATTATCAATAAAGGGAGAAGGAACATATTCCTTATCATCAACTACATCTATCCTACAAGTAGGTTCGCTGAAGGAATCAACGACATAATGGAAATAAGACCTTATAAATAATCTCATTCATGAAGTACAATAGAATTTGAATAACATCTAGTAAATTTCTATTGGAAAATGGTTCATTTTGGTATAAAAATAATTTACATGTATGTAACAACGTCAATTAGCATAAGGTTATTGGATAAATCCAGTCATCATTAATTGGATGACACTCTTGATTTTAAAAAACATGTCACATAATTAAGTAGGATTTTTTCTAGGGAGGACAAAACTTAAGGATGTTCAAAAGGTTGTGGTAGAGTACTTTCTTTTGTAATGGAACATAATAGAGATGATAAAAAACTAAAGAAATTTTCATCCTTTAGCCATACCATATTGATGTTGGGAAGCGGTTTTAATGGAATTCATCACTATCTTACCAAAATTAGTAGGGGTGAAAGTCATAATGGTAGTAGGAAATAAACACACAAAGGTTGCAATAATGTTCATTGAAATAATTCAAAAGATACATGTTAACCCTAATATTATTGTAAGTGATAGAAATCCATTTTTCACAAATATATTTTGCACTAAATTAGTTTCTTTCTTGGGTACTCAATTACCTATCATGTATCATATCACCCACAATTAGATTGGAAAACAAAGAATGTGAATAAATGCCTAGAAGGCTATATTCAATGTTCACATTAAATAAATAATCAAAATGCCATGATTAAGTGCTTACCTATTGTAAAATGGAAATATAGTACAACATTCCACACCTAAACCAAAATGTCTCCCTTAAACGAATTAAATGGGTGTAATTGTTAGAGTCGGTCTTGTTAGTCCTCCATCAGAGATCAAAACTCTTTCTGCATCTCATTTTTAGGTGTCTCGCTCCATTCACTCAGCTGCATTCCGCTAGAGGCATGCCATAATCTGACGGAAGGGTCTTGTCAGTTCATTCCCCTCATGTCTGGCACCTGTTGGCTTTGGTCTTTTCATCAATGTTCACTAAAGTCCATGACAGTCAATGTTCGATCCTTTAATGGACGAGAGTCATTTTCAGTCATTAGGTCTAGGGATTAGTCAATTTGGTCTTCAATCATGTCCAATAAAGCCATGCAGGCCTGAGGGAGGCCCTTACAAAGTTGTGATTCATAGATTTTCATCGTCATGTTGACAGATTACGACTGTTCTTCAAAACTCTATTTTGAAGAAAAGTCAAACAATGTGTCATTTGGGATAAATTTCAAAAAAAGTTTCTAGTTGATCTCTTCAGGCGCAGTCATGGTTTCCTTGGCCATGTCAACGACCCCTGCAAAAAGTGCCAAAAGATTTCATCATTTTAGCTAAAAATTAAAAGGGGAAAGTGAAATACATAGTTGCATTAAATCAGTGAAAAGTGTCAAAACCACATTAGCTAAGTGGGTTTTCAAGAAACAAAAATCAAACCCATGACTCCAAATGTCTTTATAAAGGATTCCCTCAAGAAACAAAGTCATTGTGCAAATCAAGGTTATAGAGAAGCATTGCAAAGTCATTGGGAGAACTTGCACGCATTTGGAGTGAGTTTGGAGTCGTTTTCAAGAGCACGGCGCACACATAGAGGGGCGCGGCGCACATAGAGAGCGCGCGCACAGAGCGCGACCTCGCAGTGGTGGATATACACGGGCGCAACGCACACACAGAGCGCGGCGCACTGGGTTTGTGGCACGGCGCACACCCACAAAGGTCTGCAATTGTTCCAAATTTTCCACAAATCGTTTGGAATTCCTTTCAATTGCCAGGTAGGGTCTATATCTTGGCTTGCTTATCAAATTTTGTGGATAGGATGATGGTTATGGCCGTTTATAATTGCAATAAAAAATGCCTAAACCCTACCACTTGAAAACATCAAAACCATTGTTGCTAGGGTTACAAACTTGTGGTGTTGATGCCAAGGCTCCTCCTCCCTCTCATTTTTCCCCCTCTTTCCATTGTTCCCTTCCCCCTATCCCATTTTTCCCTATTTTCCCTACCCTAAAACAGTACTAAACCCCTATTCCCTATCCCCTCCACTCATTTGTCAATGTAAACCCCAAAACCCTACCTTATAAAATCCCCAAACCCTCCTACATATCCCTGAACAAAATTCCCCCCCATAACCCCTATTCCCATCATATTATTCCCCTTCCTAACACTTCCTTTTTGCATTGTCCCCCTTGGTGGTAGATATCACAACAACACCTAGTTTCATACCATCATTAAAGGGCAGCCCAAGCACATCACACATACAACAGTCATGGCATCTGAGCATTCATCGGAGTATGAGATGGAAACCCAAAGTGATTCATCCTCGGAAGAACAGGCTCCCCGGAGACATCACAAAAGTGGCAAACATGTTAGGGATGAGCCAACCACCCTCACATAATTGTAGGCCTGCCCTCTTGCTATGTCATGTTTCCAGCATCTATCATGTTTTGAGTTTTGTCAAAGGGTGGCTAATGTTCGAGTTCATCATGAGTTGGCCCGTCTTTTTGTGCTTCACCTACATGGAGGTCACTCTATCTTGGCCGGGGTTACCTTCACACTGACACCTGAAACTGTCTCATTAGCAACTGGCATACCGAATGTTGGAGAACCATGGCACAAGAATAGAAGGTGGATCGACAGCATTATGAGCCTTACATTAAGGCCAATTTCTTGAGGCAGCTTCAAAGAGTCTTTCCATTATGCTATTTGAAAGATGAATATGCTCCACCCATGAAGTTGATCATGAAGTACTTTAGCTGTGAGGGGAGATTCTCTCGTTTATATGCCTATCACATCAGGTTGCTCATGCACTTTACCAGGGTACAGATGATGAACATCCCATATTTCATTTGCAGGAACATAGAGAGGATGAACACCTTCATGCAGCACAAAACC
>APFE030361369.1:55836-74222 GCA_000404065.3 Pinus taeda
ACAGGCTTTAAGCGATTTGCTATGATTTTGGCTATAATTTTGTAAATGTAGTTGCAGAGGGATATGGGTTTGAAGCTATCAAAAGAGGAGTGCTTGTTAGATTTTGGTATGAGGTCAATGAAAGTGGTTTTCAGGCTGCCCGGGATCCTCCCTCTCTTTTTGGTTTCCTCGATGATTTGCAGGAGGTCCACCCCCAATACCTCAAAAAAGGTCACATAGAATTCTATAGTCCAGACATCCGACCCCGGGATCTTTTCTTTTTTTAACATTTTTAAAGTGTCTTCAAGCTCTCTCATAGATACTTCTCCCTCTAGCTCTTGTTCCATCTCTTTCTCAACAAACCTCGGGAAAAGCTGCACGGTTTTCATCACTTCAGCTAAGGAGGCATAGGGAGGCGACTTATAAATATTATGAAAGTGTGAGCAAGCTAAGGCAACCAACTCTCTAAAGGATTGAACCGACCTTCCCTCCGAATCCTTAAGTTCCCAGATAGTGTTTATTGCCTTTCTACCATTCGCATGTTTATGGAAGAATTTAGTATTATCATCCCCCTCCTTCAGCCAGATAGCCCTAATATGAAGCCTCCAATTCACTTCTCTGTTTTTCAGAACTTGGGTTCTCTTATGAAGCGAAGCAATATAGGAGTCTTTTTGTTCTTGGGTCCTCAAGACTCCTCCTGAGTCCTCCTCAAACGAAAGTATGGCCCTCTCTACCTCCTGGAGGGTGAAGTCGTCCGCCTCCTTTTTCTTTTGAGCCCAAGACTTTGATAGGCTCTTCAGTTCCTTCATATTGAGGAGGAAATTCTGAGCTATATCCCTTGATGCATCAGGAGGGTGTGCCTTCTAGAATTTCATCACAAGCTTGATATATTCTAGATTTTGTAGCTAGGTAGAATTGAACTTATAAGGGGCCTTTGGCTTGCTAATGACATCTTGAATCTCTAGGTATATAGGCCAGTGGTCTGACAACCCACCCAAGCTTACCCATTGTCTAATATAGAGTCCTCCATTGATCAGGCCTTCTTTAGTGAGAAAGCGATCAAGTCTTCTAGCCAAACTTGCTTCCCCCACCCTGTTATTCCTCCATGTAGGCTACTTTTTTGCTGAAGGGACATCGATGAAATTGTGGGACTCCAAGAGGTTCTAAAAGAGACCCGTCATAAAATCCACTTGGGCATGATTGCCCCAGGATTCTGAGTATCGCAGAGAGAAATTGAGATCTCCCCCTATGATAACATTATCTTGGAGTAGTAGGGATGAGTTGAGAAGAGGTCTCCAAAAATCCATCCTGTATTGACAAGGCCCATACACGTTGAGAATATGGAATTCCAATTCTAGCGTTGGGGAGTATATGTCTGCACCCAGATAGCCTCAGCCTTCCCATACACTCAAAGTTTTAATTGATCTATTACAACTGCCAAGGGTTAAACCCCCTAATCTACCCGAGGCATTGAGAGAGTGAAAAGACCAGCCTGGGAGCCAAGAAGCAAGAAGGGAGGATACAACAGAAGTAGAGCCAAGGGTTTCTTAGGTGAGGATATAATGAAATGGTCCAAACCTGCATAGAGGCAGAAAAATGAAGACACTTTGAGGGATGAGTTTTGTGTCCAGGCTATCGACCGATGACAATTAAAAAGAGGAGCTTCCAATGGGGGGGGGGGGGGCTGCTATGGATTGATCTAAGGCCTAATGAAATAGTTCTAACTTGCGACAGAAGCAACCCTCCTCTCCAAGTCTTGCAATAGCAATGGAATTATTTAGAGGTGGGAAGGGTCACCTTTGGACTTGGGGCGGTGCGAGGGTGAGCAAGACCTCGAAGCCTATAGAGTCTAAACCCTTGAAGAGGTCATCCGGGAGACGTAGAGGGGTAAAGGGTTGGGGATCCGAGAGAGTTGGGAAGGCGGAAAGGGATGCTCCTCGAGAGAGAAGGCTAAGGGAAGGAGAAAACGGGAGGGGGGTGGCCATGGTGCATTGCTGAGCCATAGGGTAGATCGGGAAGTGCCGGTGGGTGGGGGGGGGGGGGGGGGGGGGGAGGGGATGCGCACAAGGGAGGATCTGACGGATCAAATGAAAAAAACTGCGAGGATTGAGAAGGCATAACAAAAGTAACATAGGAAGAAATATCAGAGGAGAGGGGGAGAGAAGACATACCCTTGGTGTGAGTGTCCCCTATGGTCGCCCGTGCTTTGGTTAGAGGTGGAGAAGGAGGCTGGAGAAGAGCCTTCCCATGCTTCTTCCTTTGGTATTTATCGTGAATCTTCTTAGCATTGGTCAATTTTGGAGGGCATAGAGATTCCTTTTCTATCGCAGATGGAGGTTCCTCCCGTGGAGAACGATTTTCTTGCATGTTTTCCACTGGAAATTAAACTCGCTTGTTGACTAGAGGGTAATCTTTATACACGTGCCCCACTTTATGGCAACGTCAACATATATATGGGATGCCCTCGTAATCCAGAGGCTGATTCTGAGTGAAGGACCTCCATTGAATCATTATGTATTCTCGCAAACCTCCTCGAGTATCTATGTGAACCAGTATCCTCGCAAAGGCCATCTTTCCCATGGACACATATGACTTGTCTGATTCCATATAAGAGCCAATGGAATTCCCTACTCATCTGAATATGTCCTTCGACCAAAAATTCAAAGGGAGGCTAGGTAGTCTTACCTTGATCAACCTGACTCCGAGCTGCTCCGTGTCCGGGTCGAAAAGAGGGGACCATCGCTTCAGTAGGACTAGGGCTTGTTCAAAATGCCAATACGACGAGAGTACCCAATTTGTGAGGTCAGACATGGAGAATCTAAGAGCAAACCAACCCTTTACAAACGTTTGCATAGTAGGTAGATCCGCCAGGTGGTTCCCCCAAACCTCCGAAACCCAATATTTCAAATGGGCCACTGTGTAGTTGCATCCCCTTATTCTGCCGATCAATACCCTATCAACAAAATCCATGGTCTCTCTCAGCCGAATGTCTTCCTCCAATCTAAGGAATGTGTCCACCTCCTTTGTTCTAAAGCACCGAGTCTTTTTTGCAGTCCTCTCCTCAACTGCAAGATTCCCACGACCTACTGAAAAGTGCTCCTAGATGGGGGATTCACCAGGGGGGGGGATTTTTACATAGTAATTTGTCACTTATTTCACCCCAGCCCTTCCACTGTGTCATGTGTCCAAGTGAAACATGCTCATATTGAAAAAATGCTCTCTTATGCTACCAATTGACCCACTTTTCCTAAGTTTTCTACCTCATCGCAATAATGGACTTAATATACGTGACAGACAACGGTCGTAAATAGTCCAGCCGCGCTTCCAGCATGGAAGTACATCTGTTTCCCGCGACGGTCAAATTTCATGCTTCGGCGTGAGTCTATCTACTATCTTTAGCGACGTTTTGACTGGCTACATTACCTACTAGCGATGTCAGTGCTAAAGCTTAGTTATAAACTTGCGATGATCCAAATTGGACGAATTCGTTCCAACATTCGGCCTTTTGGATGTCTCCAGACCTGGTTGTTGGCATAGTTTGTGTCACCCTTTCTTCTCTGGTATGGCAATTCCGTCATTTATGCTATCTTCCTTGGGGATGAGCTCTCTCTTCCACATTTTATGGAGACTCCTTCTCCTATTTAAACACTCACCTTTGATATGATCAACTAGTTGGTAATTTCTTGGATTGAGCAATGCTGTTAGTGCTTTTCAGTTTGATAGATAGCTGGTGTGGGTGTGACAAGTGTGGGGTTGTTAATAGTTTGTGGAAGGTTGTGAAGTTCCCTTAACTTTGTGTTAAAACTTATGAGTGAGAGAGAGACTTTGTATACTGGCATATCCATCTTCAAAGAGTGAATGCTTGAGAAATACACTGGCTGGATCCTCTGAGAAGGCTTGTTACATCAAGACTTGGTTGTAAGCTTTCTCTTATTTAATTATTAATACAATCAATGATGTTTTCGTATGTCTTGTATGTAATTTACTTGATAGCTCATGACTTCTTGACTTTGTGAGTAAATAGATCATTGTTGTTTTCTGGTTACGTGCTTTGTTGTATTTCCTTTGCATTGTTTCAGGTTGATCACTCATTGAGGAGAAGGAAGCAAAAGTTGGAGTAGCGCAACGGAACTTCATCGAACACCGGTTGAGGTAGGCCACCAACTATGACTGTTTAAGGAAATCTATTGTTGATCTGTCTTTGCTACGACTAGACCCACTCTAGGGCTAGAGGGGTTGCCTCTGTCCATAGAGGGAACACTTTCCTACATCGCAAGTTGGCGAATCCGCTGTAGAGTCTGTCCTATGTTATTCTCTTGTTTTCTCTTGTTTTGATTTTGATTTGGTCTCTCTTGAATTTTGGGGATTAACTATCAGTCTTTTGGGTCAACTAGATCGATCTGGGAAACCCCTCTATTGTCTGTTGGATTGACTAGTTTTTGTTTGGGAGCTTTTTGTTCGTTTGTCATTGTTTTTAACATCATCGTGGAAAATATTTTAATAGTCGTGTTGACGTCGCGCTCACTCTTTTGTAAAGTCCTGTGCGTTGCTGAATAATGTCTCACAGTTGTGACGACTCTGAAATCGGTACGTCACGGAAAAGACGTGTACTTCAGCGATGACATCGCCCTGTTGCTATAGCTAGTTGCTGATCAGCGCTAGTTGCTTGTGTAGTCCTCGTGACGATTCTTGTAGATTTTTTTTTTCAATTCTACCTCCTGAATTCACCCATCCTGTTGATCCCTTGCTCTTTTTCTCTTGCTCAGTGCCTTGTTTTTCACTGTTTATGGTTAAGGCACTCTTTCTTTAGCTTTGTTGAATGAATCTTGCATTTTTGCCTATGTGACCTAGTTCGTTCTTTCAAGTTTTTGAATCAATTGGCTAGGTTGCTGGTTTGCTCAAGGTTTGTTTGGAACTTTCTTGTTGTTTGTTTGAGCCTTCCCCATTTCTTGTTTCTGGTTGATTTTTAGTGACAATTATTGAACCAATCTTTGGTATTGATTCGATTTCTTTTCACTACCGAACATAGATCACGATTGTTTAGATCAACCAGTTTTTCCATGATTGCTTGTTTGTTTCTTTTAAATTTAAAACATCAAAATCAAAAGACTGCATTCATTTAGTATACGAAAGTGAAAGTGAATTTGCATTTCAAGGTTGCATATTGGAAAGCGAATGATAAAATCTCTCATTAGTAGTATCCATGCACTGTAGGGATTGATGTCTGTACGTATTGAGTGAGTACATTTGCTTATCTTGGTTCTCTTGGTTTGGGAATGATCTCTCTACCCTCCTGTAGGTAGGTGTTCATTGAAGTAAAAGGATATTTCGTTCATTCTAGCTGCATCCTAGGTTCTTTGATATACATATGGTAGCGCCTGGAAATTGAAACATAATTCAAGATCAACTTTAAAATGAACTGAATGAACTTAACAACGCATTGGAACATAATGTACCGAACATAGCATTCGGGAAGATTGACTGCCGTACGGAAAGTCCTTGGTTTTCATATGACTGCCAAGGTGTATATGCAATTTTACGGGTTGTTTGGTAAACCTTTTGCCTAGTTCTCCAAAGTAGTCACTTTCATTCCTTTTTGGACTCCTTAAAAGAAAAGGTCCATCTGAGCACTTGTCCTTTCAGGCTCATTAAGCCTTGAAAGAGATAGAGTCACCTTTTCGTCATTTTCTCGACTCTTGAAACATGAAAAGGTCAAGTTTTGTTCCCGCGTCATAAATTTTACTGCCCACAAAATATTCCTGGTAACAGTTAGAGTTCTTCATTATAGTTCGATTGTTTTTCAAGCTCGTTCCTGATGGCAACATTCCCCGAGTCTACTGGCCAAGGTCTTCCCCCAGATGGGAACCCTGGTCCGTTTCCTTCTTTTGGAAATGCCGGTGCTCCGTATATGGCAACATTGTCCTTGCCTGGGTTAACCATCGGTTTGCCCGTGTGGTTGTTTTCAACCTCGATGGTCCTGAGCATCATGACTCTTGTTCCACCATCTTTGTCTGAACCACGACATGATGATTCCAAGGTTAAGCCTATGCCTTCTTCCCCTGTTTCTTCCTCCTCCTCTCTTCCTTCGCCTAGTGAAAGTTTCACATCTAGTAACCAGGAGACTAAGAAGAAGAAGAAGAAGAAGGCTGATAAGAGCAAGGCCACCTGTGCAACTATTCCTCCAAGTACATCTCAGGTCGAAACACCTTCTGCTCCTCCATGGAAGGTTAAGTTTCCTTGTGAATTGTGCAAGGGTGACCATCTTCTTTATGATTGTCCTGGCATTCCTAGGATCTTAGAAGTATGATCCCATAATCCGGCTCGTCCCTCATCGTCCTTTGAAGCTCATGGTGATGCTACCCTATCAACTGGCAATGGTAAGAAGAAAGGGAAGATTCAATTCCCCTGTAGGCTATGTGAAGGCAACCATCCCCTTCACCTTTATCTGCTCATGGATAAAGCTTCCACCTTTTTGGAAAGTCTTACAGCTTCTTCACCCCAACTTCCTATTGGTTATCAGAGGCTCTCTTCAGACCCTCTCCCTGTTGACAAAGGGATTGACTTAGACCGTTGACAAAGGGATTGACTTAGATTCTTCTCTTGTCCGTCCTCCTCTTTCCGAACCTGGCTATGCTAAGCCTGTTCTAGACCAACCATTGGTTGGAGAGAGTGTCGACTTGGGTTCACCACCTGTTGATCACTCTATTTTGGAAGAGCATCATGCTCATGTTCTTCTCATCTTTTCAGATTCTCCTAAGTCCGAAAATGACCTTCCTATCCCCACTGGTCAACAGGGTCCTTCTTCGGTTCCTGTAGAGTAGGGGGCAATCATATGATTCCCCCACCAAGTAGTTCGGTCGTTTCCTTCGACTGGAGTCATTTGAATGCATTCCGCCTTCCATCCTATGTGAATTTCCAGATTACAGTACATGCCTATGATAAGGCAGTACCTGGCACTATCTTGGATGAGGGTGCGTCGGTTAGTCTCATGCCTTTCACTACTTGGCAAGCTTTGGGCTCCACAGTCATGCAAAATCTATTGGCATTTGACGGAGGAACCAATCAACCTTTAGGGATCCTCTCGAAGCTTCATGTTACTTTGGGGGGAAAAACTATCTATATAGATGTCATGGTTGTCCAAGGTGCTTTAGATTTCAATCTTCTCCTTGGCCATGGCTATGTTTATGCCATGGGGGCCCTCGTCTCTTCACTTTTTCATGTGGCGTGTTTTCCACATGGCGGAAGAATGGTGACCATAGATCAATTATCATTCTTTAGTCACCCAGTGCCTCCTGTACCACAATCATCCCCTATCGGCTCTTGTCCGCAAGCAGCCCCTTCCTTGCCACAGGTCAATTATGTGGTTACCCATTCCATCTCCGCCTTTGCTAATGATCATGAAGATGGTATCGTACATCATGTACTGGGGGCATTGGAATCCGATCTGTCATTAGTGCCTCATGACATGTATTCCTACCAGAGTGCATCCCTTCCATCATGCGAAGACCTCTTGGGAGCCATGTTCTCATATGGCCAATGAACCACAAGGCGTACAAGGATAATTTGTTCCTGTGTCAACCTCGTTAAAAAATGAACCGAGGAGTAATGAGGATAGTTTATTCCTGTCTCAACCTCATTAAGAAATGAAAACAGGGGTGACAGGCATAGTTCCTGACTTTGTTTCAAGCTCGTTAATAAATGAAACAAGGAGTCACGAGGATAGTTTGTTCCTGTGTCAACCTCATTAAAAAATGAAACTAGGAGTCCCGAGGATAGTTCTAATCTTGTGTCGACCTCGTTAAAAAATGAAACAAGGTGTACGAGGATAGTTCTTTTACCATGTCAACCTCATTAAAAAATGAAACAACTCCCTTTCCAAATTGAGTCTTTGATTAAGATCTCGTAAAATCCAAGTCGAGTCTTTCCAAGATCTCGAAAGTGAACCTTCATTCCATCCACCTCATTGAATGCAATGAAGCTTGGGGGGCATGCACCTCGATTTGCATCATTATGCCTAGGGGCATGCAAACTCATAACAAGCATAGTTTTTCGTTTCAAGCTTGTGTAAACATGAAACCGAATCCAAGCAGAGTTCTCCATGGTTCAAGCTTGTGAAAAAATGAACCAATACCTGATTTACATCTCGTGATTGTCGTTTATCCGCTAAATTCTGCTAGATGAGCCTTGGTTGTTTCATTCCATTACCACCATCTCTTTGGTCGACCATATGCTTTCACTTGGTTGTTTTTCCTTTGCTGAGGAACCGCAGCAATGAGTGCTTTTATTAGCCAGCCTATTGACCATTACATGTTTTGAGTAGTTCCACCATTGTTGGAACCAATTGCTACCCTTTATACCACTCGTTCCTCCAGGACGAGTCTCCTTTAAGCTCTTTTATGACTCGTAAAATATGAAAAGATTGCTGAGTATTTTTCCCTTTTCGACTCATTAAAGAGAATAAAAATGGCGGTCTGCTTTGAGCTCTTTTTCGACCATATAAATGTGAAAAGATTTCCGAGCTTTTGTCATTTCAGGGTCACTATTGGTTACGAAACGATGTGGTTTCGATTTCTTTTTTACTTTTTCGGATTGTGGGTAATAATTACGAAAAGTACTCCTTGATCATAATGATCAAGCGGTTCTCTCGACTATTGTTTTATACTTTTTCGGGCTTGAGAGACAAAAATCTACGAAAAAGGACCCCCCTGGAGTTTTCTTTTCCTTGTCTTTTTCAAACTCCCTAAACATGAAAAAGACTCTGAGTTTTACCTATGTCGGACTCGTTAAACCCCGACGACATCAGAATCATCACCATGACGAGACTCAAGATTCTCCCCCCTAGGGCTCGCTAAACTATTACTAGGTTGGATGCGACTGAAGGTCGGACTCACAAGCATATGCTATCCACTTCAAGCTTGTTTTCAAAAATAATTGGGGTACTCGCCAGCAATGGTGGGGGAAAATTTGGAAATTGTCATTAATTACCTGTGGTAGCTAGTCACTCTTGAACATCGACACTTTTTCTTATTGTTAGGTTGGGATATCCATACATCGTCATTTGGCCTTCCAGGGTTTTGGGTTGCCATTTAGCCTCATCTGATCCATGCTGTGTCCATCAAGCTTCTGATCCCTTGGTACTTGAATGCTGCCACCCTCCAGAGTCGTGTCGCCGACATGTTCAAGGGTATAATCTTTTTGCAGTTCACATCCTTACCTCCTCCTCTGATTGTAATATTCCTAACCCAGAATATACCTTAAACCCTAGTAAAAATCCAACCAAATACATGCAGATGATATAATAACCCAGAAGTGATAAAATAACAGTGGAACAACATATAATAATGTAAACCGGAAATATAAGCAGATACAAGAAATGTAGCAAGAAAATGCTAAGCCATTTTATTAGACTGAGAAATAAATGAGTACAAGAGGTGATCAGATAGATGGCACCTCGACTTGCACAAGGCAAGTGAAGAAATACTCTCAGAATGACAAGAATGGCCTCTCTGCATGGATGTTGCTGCTATGCTGCTGCTGCTACTAGGAAGAAAATGATGATTTGGGGCTGCTCCCCTTCTCGGAAAAAGCTGAAACTCTGGATTCGGGCTCTACTTAAGAAACCTAGAAAAAACCTAGAAAGCTTTCCTGGAATGGCCTACCCCCAAAAATAACCCTCCTGTGGATCTACATAGTTCCTCCAAGGCTCTGCGCTGCCTCTGAAAACCCCTCTAAATCCTGCCTAGAACTCCACCTGAAAACTCTGCTAAAATCCTCCAATAGGCATGGGCTAGTCCCCTACTCACTCACACATCATAAATCCTCCTGCAAAGCCTAATCCCCAATAGCTGCCAGAATGAATTGCGTCCCTCTCCCAATGCTACGCAGTCCTCCAGAATGCTATTAAAACTGCTGCTGGAATGCTGATGAAACTACTGTTCAAACACCAAAGGAAATACCTTTCCCGAGCAGGCACTCAAAGTCCCTCGGGGCTAAGGGTGAGATCTCCGAAAAGAGACACTCGATGCACTAAACAGTGCTGCAGACTAGCTAAACAACCAGCGTGCTCAGAAGTCGAATGACTAGCTCCAAATGCACATAAATGAATGAATCCAAATGAGGGGGTTCCTCTCTATTTTATAGCCTCTACCTCTCACAATCCCTATGCTCACCTTTGCCTGCATGATCCCCTTCTTGCCATGTGTTCCTTCCCTCCTATGCAGTCCCTCCATGTGTCTGCGTGGGCCCCATTTCTGCATACCCCTTTTGGCCCCCATGGTTCCCCCTTAAGTCACAACGTTGTGCTACCTAGGAAGTGAATTTTTATTCTAAAGTGAGTTATGTTCCCCCTTCCTCACTTTTATTTACAAATAACTATAGAAGACAAAATCAAACAAAATCGAATATTCCAATTAGCCATAGCTAATTAGGAATATTACAGTCTCCCCCGGCAAAATGTTGCTTGTCCTCAAGCAACTAAAGTGATGGATGATGTAAGATCTTCTCACTCTCCCAAGTGGCATCCTCATCTGGTAAATTATTCCACCTCACCAAGAATTCCTGGACCGTCCTGCTTCGTAGCCATGCCTCCTTAGTGTCAATGATAGCCTCCGGTTGCAATACCAAATTCCCCTCATCATCCATGGGTGGTAGCTCATCCATCACGGTCACCTGCTGCCCCAATGCCTTCTTCAGGCATGATACATGAAAAATGTTATGAATCTTGCTGCCTTGGGGCAGCTCCAACTCATATGCAACCTGTCCAATCCTACGTATCACCCTGTATAGCCCATAAAAGTGGGGCTTGAGCTTCTCAGCCCCCTTCTGCTTCAGTGATGACTGTCGGTATGGCTGTAATCATAGGTAGACCATGTCCACTACCTCGAACTGCCTCTCCACTTGACCCCTATCGGCATATAGCTTCTGCTGGTTCTGCACTGTAGCCATGCTATCCTTGAGAACTTGGAGGATATCCTGACTCTCTTGGATCCAAATCTTAGGTCTAGGAGCCCTGCTATCACCAAACATCACGTCGACAAAAGATAAAGGATGATACCCATATAAGGCATAGAATGGTGACATACCAATGGACATGTGATGTGAAGTATTGTAGGAGTACTCCCCCAGATGCAGCCACTTCAGCCATGCTCACTACTGTCCACTGACATAGTTATGTAAGTAGCACTCCAGCCACTTGTTAACTATCTCCATTTGTTCGTCCATCTGTGGGTGATAGCTGGTACTCGGTGTCAACTTCGTCCCCACCAATCAGAAAAGCTCATGCCAAAACTCCCCCATGAAATGGATGTCTATGTCACTGACGATGGTCTTAGGAAGACCATGTAGCCTGAAGATCTCCGTGAAGAACAGATCGGTCACCTGTGCTGCTGTATAGTGTGTGGATATGACAAAGAAATGTGTGTACTTTGTCAGTCGATGAACGGCGACAAAGATGCAATCCTTGCCCTGCACCATGGGCAACCCTATGATGAAATCCATCGAAATACTCTCCCATTTCCCCTCCAAAATCGGAAGAGGCCGCAAAAATCCTGCGGGATGGCTCATCTCTCCCTTGTTCCTTTGGAAAACATCGCACTCTCGGATGTGTTGGAGTACGTCCTCCTTGAGGTCCTTCCATGAGAACCTCTCCCTAATGGCCCTGTAGGTTTTGGTAAAACCCTGATGTCCTGCCAATGGGGAATCATGTGATGCCTGGAGTATCTTCTTCTTGAGCTGAGACCCCTCAGTTAAGAATATCTGGTCCCTGTAGTAGATGACCTCATCGACCACCCTATACCTATCATCTGCCACCTGCCCATCCAGAACCTCACATGCAAACCTGTCCTTGGAGTACTCTACTAAGAGTCGAGCCCTCCAATCTCTATCCAAGATCGTAAGAGACAATGTGGCTGGTCTACATGAAAGGGCATCTGCTACCACGTTGTTCCTACCTTTGACATACTCAATGTAAAAGTCATATGCTTGGATCTTAATGATCCACTTCTGCTGCCTCTCCTGTAGCTGCTTCTGCTCCGAAAAGAACTTGAGGCTATTGTGATCAGTCCTCACCCTGAACCTGTTGCCTACCAAATATTGCCAGTACTTAGCCAATGCATGCATGATGGCCAACATCTCCTTGTCGTATATGGAATACAACCTCTCATGCGGAAGGAGCTTCCGGCTCTCAAATGCTATCGAGTGACCTCCCTGCATCAATACTGCGCCGATCGCCTCTCCCAATGCATCACACTCCAAGACAAATGGCTGCGTAAAATCTAGCAATGCAAGCACTGGGAAGCTACTCATAACCTCCTTGAGCCTATCAAAGGCTCGCTGTGCTGTATCTGACCAACTGAATGCCCCCTTCTTCATCAAATCTATTAGGGGTGCAGCAAGCTGTGAGAAACCTTTGACGAACTTCCGGCAATAAGTGCAAATGCCAATGAATCCTCGAAGTTCCGTCACATTTCTCGGCTTCGGCCATTCCCTGATGGCCCTGATCTTCTCCTCGTGGACCCTCACTCCGTCCGCCCCTATGATGTGTCCCAGATACAACATCTCCGTCAACCCAAACTCACACTTGGAGAGTTTGGCATAGAATTACAGCTCCTGTAAGATATGCAGTACTGTCTCAATGTGTTGGAGATGCTCCTCCCAAGTCCTGCTGTAAATGAGAATATCATCGAAGAATACCAACACAAAATTCCTCAAATGACTATAGAAGATGTGATTCATGTAGGACTGAAATGTAGCTAGGGCGTTGGTTAGCCCAAAAGGCATCACCAAGAACTCAAAGTGTCCATAGTGACACCTGAAGGCGGTCTTGGGAATATCCTGCTCCCTCACGCGAATCTGATGGTACTCAGATCTCAAATCAATCTTTGAGAAGAATCATGCTCCCCTCAACTCGTCCATCAACTCATCGATCCTGGGTATAGGGTACTTGTTCTTCAGGGTCTTCTTGTTCAGGGCCCTATAGTCGATACACATCCTTAATGTACCATCCTTCTTCTTCACCAACACCATAGAAGAAGCAAAAGGACTCGTGCTCGGTCGAATGTGCCCAAGAGCTAGAAAATCCTGGATAGCCCGCTCGATCTCGTCCCGATAGGCCTTGGGGTGCCTATAGGGGGTGGTGATCACTGCCTGGATGCCTTGCTCAAGCTCGATAGTGTGCTCAAACCCCCGATCCGGTGGCTGTCCTGGTGGAATCTCTCCAAACACTATGGCATATCGATCAAGGATGGACTAGATTTCTAGATGTATTTTTTGCCCTGTAGTCCTTGCCTCTAATGCACACATATCCACTACCCACTCTATGTCTCCCTTCCATAAGACTGCCTCCATCTGATGAGCCGACACAGTCTGAGGCAGATATGTGTGCTGTCCCCGTATCTTCTCATCATCCCGCTCCATCTCTAGGGTCTTCCAGTCCGTCGTGACCTTCCCTAGAGTAATAAGCCACTGAACACCCAATATCATGCTGGTGTCCGGAATATTGACCACGAAAAAGTGGTTAGTCAATGTGTAGGTGCCTATCGTCACTAAAAACTCTGGAACATAACGAGCACATGTCATGGTCTGATCTCTGGGACCAATACTGAAAATCCATTAAAGCTCTCTATCTGGATGCCTCTCCGCTTAACCATCTATGCATCGATGAAGTTGTGGGTTGCCCCACTGTCAACCAAAACTGATACGTGCTGGCCATGTACTGTCCCTCGTACGTGCAACGTTAGATACTTGGGAACTCCTCGCAACGCTGCAAGGGCCCCTTCGGTGGGTGCAAAAGATGCACCACCTATTGTTGGTGGTGGAGGAGGCAAAGGTCCCTATATGGCATGGCTATCTCCTGCCTCCACATCCTCCTTGTCATCCTCTTCTCCACTTCTCTCGGAGAAGACCTCAATAAAATGTGCTTTTCCAGCAGCACATCTATGTCCTGGTGCCCACGGCTCCTGACATGTGAAGCACAACCACTTCTTCTTTAGCTCCCTCTTGACATCATCCTCAATCTATACTCGTCCTGGATTCCCCTTTGGAGGTGGAATCCTCATGTCCTTCCCCTTAGACTGAAAAGGTTGTCTTTGGGGGTAAGGTGTCTGGGTCCTGGGTAAAGCATCCTGTAAGTCTCGGGTCTTGCTGATAGCGTCCTGGAGCGTAGCTGGTCTAGTGGACCCCTCAACATACATATAGACCCTCCGTGCCGTGGAGAGGTTTGGCACCATCACGGAGACCCTGAAGAAATTTGTAATGTAGGTCTCTGGGATCCCTATCTGTTTGAGCCTCGTCAGCTCAACGAAATGCTGTTCTGGATCCCTACGATCAAATCGCTCCATCAGTCTCTAGGTAAACTTGGAATATGACATCACTGTGGAGTGCCCCAGTGTAACCATCCCATGAAACCACCAATCCTAGGCCTTGCCATCCAAATGCAACGTTGCCACCTTGATGGCCTTTGCCTTCGACATCTGGTTAAGCTAGAAATAAATGTCTAGCTTCTCCACCCAAGAATTTGCCGAACTGTTTGATGAGCCATCAAATGTAAGCAAGTGGAATCTGCTCGCTGCATGGTGGGTGTCGCCATCATGGTAATGCCGGTACCCTCTGTGACGATTGCAGGGTCTAATATCCCACTGGAGCTGAACAAAATCTCTGAATGAGAGGGCTTCACTGAACTCCTACCCATAGGCCTGGTACTCTGCAAAATAATCGCCCATATGCACGGGCTCTGCCTCCTGCGGGGCTGCGGCCCCCATGTTTGCTCTTAAGAAGGTGGGCATGGTAGAGCGTGTAGGGGCATGTGAGGCCCCCTGCTGCGCAGTATCACACTGCTCTGGCAAGTGATGGGATGCACCTGATCCCTTACTGATCTGAAAAGCTCGTGGGCTCTCTCGCTATCTGGCCTCTATTGCCGTGAATCTTTGCCCCATCACCTCAATCTGCCTTGACAGATCCTGCACTGATTTGAGGAGCATATATGCAAATCTCTTCCCGTCCTTGTCTGCCATCTATTCTGCGTCCACTACTGGCTCTCTCTGTTCTACGTCTACCATAGGTTCCTTTTGTTCTGCGTCTGCCACAAGAACACAATCTCCCTCTCCGTAGGCATTCTCCAACCTACGTCCAGTATCTCTGTACCTCTTACCTTGTAAAAAATGTATGGTTTTTTTCTTGGTGTCATAGATTGCAAGCTCCACAGGCTAAGCCAGATCTATGCTCTGATACCACTATAATATTTCTAACCTGGAATATACCTTAAACCCCAGCAAAAACTCCAACCAAATATGTGCAAATGATATAATAACCCAGAAGTGATAAAATAATAGTGGAACAACATATAATAATGTAAACTAGAAATATAAGCAGATACAAGAAATGCAACAAGAAAATGCTAAGCCATTTTATTAGACTGAGAAATAAATGAGTACAAGAGGTGATAAGATAGATGGCACCTCAACTTGCACAAGGCAAGTGAAGAAATACTCTCAAAATGACAAGAATGGCCTCTCTACGTGGATGCTGCTACTGTGCTGCTGCTGCTGCTAGGAAGAAAATGATGATTTGGGGCTGCTTCCCTTCTCAGAAAAAGCTGAAACTCTGGATTCGGGCTCTACTCAAGAAACCTAGAAAAACCCAGAAAGATTTCCTGGAATGGCAGACCCCCGAAAATAACCGTCCTGTGGATCTGCGCAGTTCTTCTAAGGCTCTGCGCTACCTCTGAAAACCACTCTAAATCTTGCCTATAACTCCACCTAAAAACTCTGCTAAAATCCTCCAATAGGCAAGGGCTGGTCCCCTGCTCACTCACACAGCATAAATCCTCCTGCAAATCCCAATCCCCAACAGCTGCCAGAATGAACTGCGTCCCTCTCCCAGTGCTACGCAGTCCTCCAGAATGCTGCTAAAACTACTGCTGGAATGCTGATGAAACTACTGCTCAAACACCAAAGGAAATACCTTGCCCAAGTAGGCACTTGAAGTCCCCTGGGGCTAAGGGTGAGATCTCCGAACGGAGACACTCGATGCACTAAACAGTGCTGCAGACTAGCTAAACAGCCAGCGTGCTCAGAAGTCGAACGACTAGCTCCAAATGCACATAACTAAATGAATCCAAATGAGGGGGTTCCTCTCTATTTTATAGCCTCTGCCTCTCACAATCCTTAGGCTCACCTTTTCCTGCGCAATCCTCTTCTTTCCATGTGTTCCTTCCCTCTTGCGCAATCCCTCCATTTGTCTGTGTGGGCCCCATTTCTGCATCCCCCTTTTGGCCCCCTTGGTTCCCCCTTAAGTCACAACGTTGTGCTACCTAGGAAGTGACTTTTTATTCTAAAGTGAGTTATGTTCCCCCTTCCTCACTTTTATTTACAAATAACTATGGAAGGAAAAAATCGAACAAAATTGAATATTCCAATTAGCCACATCTAATTAGGAATATTACACTGATACTCTATTTCACCATCTACCACTTGTTCCTTCTCCCGTGTCGTTGATGGGGGAAACATTATGGCCCTCCTGCGATGGATCGTCTCCTATCGACATCAACTCGTTATCCAGGAGACTAATCTAGAGATCCTCTTTGGTACCTTGGAACTTACATGCCTCAATGGCAAGTTCTTCGCACCTGACGGTCGAATTTCATCATTGGTTGTCGATTAGGTGATTCCACAAGTGTTCGACTTCAACTCATTCTTCACACTTCGTGGATTGTACTAGACAGTACCTTGAGAGCCATTGGCATTATTGGTGGTTTCTCTCGCACCTGTTAAAGGTTTTCTTCATTGACCGGTAATCAAGCGACTTTCTATCATGCTCGAATTCAGCACATCTGTTCGCATGCTAGAATTCGTACTATGATCGGTTGAGTTTCAAGACCCCGAACTCAGATTAAACATGTTCGGGTTGCATGGATTGGTTCGTGATTACATGACTCGTTGATGGATGGCTGTGACCATACCTGAGTCTTCATGGATGGCTGCGACCATACCTTTATCATTATGGTCTTATTAGCTGGATGGCTACGTCCATACCTTTATCATTATGGTCTTATTAGCTGGATGGCTACGTCCATACCACAAACCTAGTTCGTATGTCTTTTGGATGGCTGCGCCCATGCCTAGACTACATGTATTTCACTATTAGAGATATCAGTTGTAATTGTGCCTGTAGGTTCTTCTAGATAGTGTTCCAGCTCAGTTAGTTTCGTAAAGCATTTCACCCCTCCCACTCTCTCGACCTTCATACTTTAGGGGGCATCTATTACACAGTAATTTGTCACTGCTTTCACCCCAGTCCTTCTACTGTGTCATGTGTCCAAGTGAAACATGCTCATATTGAACAAATGCTCTCTTATGCTGCCAATTGACCCACTTTTCCTAAGTTTTCGGCCTCATCTCAATAATGGACTTAATATATGCGACGGACAGCGGTCGTAAATAGTCCAGCAGTGCTTCCAGTGTAGAAATACATCTGTTTCCCGCGACAGTTGGATTTCATGCTCCGGCGCGAGTCTATCTGCTATCTTTAGCGACATTTTGACTGGCTACATTACCTACTAGTGATGTCAGCGCTAAAGCTTAGTTATAAACTCGCGATGATCCAGATTAGGCGAATTCGTTCCAACAATCAGCCTTCTCGATGTCTCCAAACCTGGTTTTTGGCATAATTTGTGTTGCCCTTCCTTCTCTAGTATGGCAGTTTTGTCATTTGTGCTATGTTCCTTGGGGATGAGCTCTCTCTTCCATATTTTATGGAGACTCCTTCTCCTATTTAAACATTCACCTTTGATATGATCAACTAGTTGGTAATTTCTTGGATTGAGCAGTGCTGTTAGTGCTTTTGAGTTTGACAGATAACTGGTGTGGGTGTGACAAGTGTGGGATTGTTGATAGTTTGTGGAAGGTTGTGAAGTGCCCTTAACTTTATGTTAAAACTTATGAGTGAGAGAGAGACTTTGTATGTTGGGAGATCCATCTTCAAAGAGTGAATGCTTGAGAAATATACTGGCTGGGTCCTCTGAGAAGGCTTGCAACGTCAAGACTCGGTTGTAATCTTGCTCTTATTTAATTATTAATACAAT
Source organism: Pinus taeda (assembly GCA_000404065.3). Classification (NCBI taxonomy): domain Eukaryota; kingdom Viridiplantae; phylum Streptophyta; class Pinopsida; order Pinales; family Pinaceae; genus Pinus; species Pinus taeda. The sequence goes on from APFE030361369.1 coordinate 73,892, forward strand.
CAATGATGTTTTCGTATGTCTTGTATGTAATTTACTTGATAGCTCATGACTTCTTGACTTTGTGAGTAAATAGATCATTGTTGTTTTCTGGTTACGTGCTTTATTGTATTTCCTTTGCATTGTTTTAGGTTGATCACTCATTGAGGAGAAGGAAGCGGAAGCTGGAGCAACACAACAGAACTTCATCGACCACCGGTTGAGGTAGGCCTCCAACTATGACTGTTTAAGGAAATCTATTGTTGATCTGTCTTTGCTGTGACTAGACCCACTCTAGGGCTAGAGGGGTTGCCTCTATCCGCAGAGGGAACACTTTCCTGCATCACAGGGATGA
>APFE030361369.1:74242-90264 GCA_000404065.3 Pinus taeda
GGGGGGGGGATACTAGTGAGACTGTCAAAGGGGGGAGGGGAAGTGCATAGCGGGGTGAGAAGAGTTGAGGATGTGAGAGGGGTATAGGGGGAGGGTGGGTTTACAGAAAAACCGGTGTGAGAAAAATGAGCAGGGGCTGGGGAAGGAGGGTTAGGGTTAAGGCAACCAGTAGCAAATCCTAGGGACACCGGGGACGACGGGGGAGTTGAGAGCAACAACCAGGCAGGAGGGTCATCCGGCAAGATAATCTAGTGGTCCAGTGGTCCAGAGAGCACGGGGAGTCCAGAGATGGTCTCGTGTAGGTCTAGGTCAAATGAGATGGTCCCCAACTTAGCAAGTATCGAGGTCATCCAGATAGTGTCCTGCATTATTTATTCCTCTGAATAATCAACCATATCTAGGTCCATTGCTATCCGGGTAAAAAAGTAAAATGTCAGCTACCTTGGTAACTTCCAGAGGGAGGAGTAGCAGGGTGACAGAAACCGACAAGAGAGGCCATTGGTCAAACAACGATGTCGAAGAGCGGGAATGGGCAATCAGGTAAATGAAAATAGAGTAAAAACCCTAAAACAGCCCATGGTAAAAGGTAAAAATACTGCACGTGTGATGATGGGGACATGTACATTGCAGGTACAAACATCTGCGTCTTTCTGCTGTGTCCACGATGTTGCTAGCCATGATCGCCTGCTAAACTAACCAATGCCCCCAATTCCTTCTCGCCACCCCATCAGATGAATAAAATTCGAGGAGAAACAATTATATGCAAAAACCTCCAAATTTTTTTTTGGAGTACAAGAGGTGGAACGTTTGGGTCATATTGTATCTCAAGAAGGTGTTAAGGTAGACCCTCAACAACAAAAAGTTCTCCAACTCTTAAAGGATAACCTCACTTTGGCACATAATAGAATGAAAAAACAGTGAGATCAATATTGCAAAAAAATAAGTTTTGATATAGGCAACTGGGTATTTCTACAGCTACAAATGTAGAAACAAATGCCCCTAAAGCAAGCTAAGAAGGATAATAAATTATCACCAAAGTACTATGGTCCTTACAAGGTGTTGGAAAATATTGGTACTATGGTATACAAATTGGAGTTCCCTGCATCTTCCTGGGTGCCCCCAACTCTCCATGCTTCATGCTTAAAGAATGTTATAGGTGAAAAGCTCCCAGTTCAAACAATATTGTCAGAACTTGATGAGGAAGGAAAATCATATTGGTACCCGAAGTAGTCACAGAAACCAGAACTCGACATCTACGAAATTGATTTCACATGGGAGGACGAGAATTTTATATAGAAGCACCCATAATGACTCAAGCATTGAGGAAAACACTTTTTTTAAGGAGAGGGGCATGTTAGGTCCCTATAATACTAATGTATTCCCTTATTTTATTAGTGAAACCCCCTTATTATATTATTGTTCCCATGTAGTCCCCATGTTGTTATTATTGTGCCCCATAAAAGCCCACTATTGTTATTGTTGTGCCCCTACAATATTATTGTTATGTAGGCTCTGATTATATTGGGACCACTTAGACTCCTATATATAGAAAGGAGGTATTGTCATTTGTATGATCCAAGAATTGTTCATTTGTGTAATGTGAAGGAGGTTGCCCCCTTGAAAAGGCTAATTTTGAAGGTGTTGATCTATATTTTCTTCTATTTTGTGAGTTGGTTGCATAACATTGAGCGTGATTTTATTCAACGCCCTATAATATATACACATCCTCCAACTCCCATCCTTCTTTGACACAATGATGATGGGTGACCCACATGGTGATGTACTCGATAAAATGAAACCCTATTCTAGCAGTTGCTTCAACTGTTTCTTCACCTCACTTGCTTCTATAATAGACTGCTTGTACAACCCAATATTTGGCAACGAGGAGTCTAGCAATAGCTAGGTCTCATGCTCCACTTCTCTCTTCGGAGGTAACCCTTTAGGCTCTCGGAGCACATCCTTGTATGCTTGTAATAACTCCTCCAATTGTTGTTTATGTTTCTTTGTACACCCCTATAGGGATGCCTTACCTCTTATTGACTCCTTTTCAGACTGATTTTATCTTAAAAACAGTAAAACATACTTCTTGTTGGAATTGATCAACTGCTTGGCTTGATTGGAACTTAATTGTAAAATTTTTTACTTGCCTTTGTGTGTGTTGATTGATGAGCCAATACTGTTTGGATATCCTCATGAATATTGCATCTCGCATGTACTTATATGGACTCCCAAGCACGACTCCACATACATTAAGGGGAACCACATCTAGATTTACTTCATCACTAAAATCAACACTGATAGCAAATCTAATTTTACATTGTTTAGTTACCTTCAGCTCCGCATCCTTATTTACCCATCCCAATCAATATGGGTTTGGATGATCACAAACTTATAGCCCCTACTTCTTGACTAGCTCTGCTGCAATGATATTCGCCTACGATCCTGAGTCAAATAGAGCCTCAATATTTGTCTTCTTGACATGTATCTTGATATGGAAGAGTTTGGTCATTTATTTGTCTTCCTATTGCTGAAGGTTAATCAGATTCACCTTCTTTTGTACTAATGTACAAACAATTTTCTCATCCACATCTGAGCTACTTTCAACTTGGTTGCTCAAATCATTGGCCATGATATTCTTCTTGTTGTTATCTCTATTCTTGTTCTTTAGGTTTAGCTCTGGATGTAACTTCAAACATTTTTCCTCTATAACACTATCAATATTGCAGGTAGTTCTAGGATATTTGCATTGGTGTGTTGTGGCCGATGTATTCTTATCTTTCCCCCTTTTTACTTCTTCTTCCCCTCCTTAGAAGCTTTGTGTTGCTCCTTCTGCTTCAATCCACTTGATTGCGCTCTCTTCAAGCCTATGTTCTCCAGGTATTATGCTTGTACACAAGCCTCATCCACCGATTTAGGCTTGAACAACATCACATTCTCACGCAGATAGTGGTGTAGACCCCCAAAATACTTGAAGAGTGCATCTTGGTTCTTTGGAGAGATACCCAACATTATAGCGATCCTCTTGAATTCTGTGGTGTACTCCTGCATGCTTTTGCCTTGCTTTTGTCTGAAGTAATGCCATTGGATCCATTGGTCCTCCATGTACCCAATGGGATAAAATTGTGACTTAATGAGGGTTTTGAAATCCTCCATCTTAGTCACTAGGGACTCTCCCACCAAGTTAGAGCATGGCCCTCTAATTTTAGTCACATAAATAAGATCTTTTTCCCTTCCTCGATCTAATGGACACTGAAATAAACTTCCAGTTGCTGTAACCAGTGGTTCAGATTTAGAGCATCAATATCATTGTGGTATGGATTGATATCGATTTTTTCTTCCATTTTAAACAAGTATTGTGATTCGTTCTTGACACTCGAACTAGGTTGATCTTTTTCGGGTCCTTTCTTTGACTAGTTCTTTGTTTCTCCCCAATTTTCTGATCCCTGTTCTGATTTGTCCTCTGCATTCAAACCCCCATCTTATCCAAATATCCCCATATTTCTATTCAAGGCTACCATGAGGAGGCTTACATTGTGGTTGATATCTGTGACTTGTTGTTCCAACCGTGTAAACCTCATCTCTGCAAGATCACGATGTTCATTTACAGATTAGTTGGCCATGATTAGGGTTTTACAATTTTCGGCCCCACCGATCTAGATCCATACAATCTACAAAACCTTCTATGACACCAAATGATATGTAAACTGTCATGGATATTCCACTGGACAGTTCATCACAACATATCTGATAATATTATATTAAAAATGCGAAATTCTACATTATTATAGTTTATTTAATTTCTAGATTTCTAGACTTTATTGTAATTAGTGCATGCATGTGAATGGAAATTATGCAGAAAATAGAGAACTAAAAAATAGGCCTACACACACACACATAAGACACAAAATAAGCTTTGGGAAACCCTTGCAGGAGAAAGCCTAGCTGAAAAGTGAGGTTGCTTCACTCTCTCTCTTTGTTTGGAAAATAAGGCTTCATGTACAAAGAAGTAATGTTTGTGGCCCTTGGCCTACTACAATGCAAAAATCCTCTCCTTTTTCTCTTCCTCCTACATCTCCTGGCTATCTTTGCTCAACTATGCAACAAAATTCTCTCGAAAGAATGGAATGCCTCTTCCTCCTAGTGGCTTGTCTATAACACAACTCAATAGCCTACTAGTGGTTAATTTTGACTACATCAACTCTTAACTAGAGTTACAATATAGACTCTTCTAGAGTATTTTGCATTATAAACACATGGATATCCCATTTTCCATGAATAATGGGGGCTAACACGACATCCTCCCGAACTAGAAGTGTGAAAACAGGAAGGTCAACTTTTGAGTGGCATAACTTTAGCATACAAACTCTGATTGATGCACTTCTTATGTCATTGGAAAGATACTTGCGTGTAGAACAACATGAAATGGTGCCACAATAGAGTGGAAAATTTTTACCCCAAAAAAAATTCATTTGATACCTCAAAACACTATTGGAAGGTTTCAGACATTTTTTCGCCAACTTGGGTCCCTCTGGTAAAAGAAATTCCCATGAGTTGATTCCTCCACTTTTTCCACTCCAAATGCATCAAGATGGATGAAAACAAATATAATGATCCAATCCAGATCACCTCTATTTGGTGGTTTTTGACACACGGTTTTCACTTTTAGTGGTCTGATGGCACATGCTATTTTAGTCCATGGTTTTGTAATTATGGTTAAGGAACTATGTTTATATTATTGTCTATGGTTAACGGATGATGATTTATAGATGTTGGGGGATATACATATTTTTTTGTAACATTATAAAGAGAATATACAAGAAAATCTTTTTGGTTTTCCTAATTTGGGTTTCCACAATAAAATCTCTATGTTAATATGTGTTCGCCGATGAGTCCTCTAATTATCCTTCTGAATGATATGTTTCATCATCATTTTTCCTTAAAAATGACATGTTTTGTCCATTTTCTTCCCATTTTATCCTCATTATCCATCACATTCAACAGGATCAGAGTATGTGTTAGAAAACTAGTATTTTTATAGTAAGTTAATTAATTTGCATGTATTAGTGTGTTTTGGTTGGGTAATATGTGTTTTACAGGACCCAATGGGACCCTTTTACTTTTGTGATGAAAAGGATAGGTGTAGAATTTTATATGAGCGGTCATGAGTAGGAGAAGGTTTTTCCAACATTACCAATGCTTAAGAATTATTTAGTAGTGTAAACCATGCAAACCCAAACAACCATATAGATAAATATTTCTATAGCTGAAGAATTTGGAAAGAATGGAATTAGTGATATGGATTTTTTCGTCAACAATAGTTTGATTGTAATTTTGTAAGTATTTACATTTTACGATAACTACTCTTGTAAATCATCCTACAAAGTTTTATTCCACCATTTTAGACCACTCAATAATTTGGCTTAATTATAGGCTGAAAGAAGGGCTTGATACAAGAGTTAGTTAATCAATTTTTTTCTTTTTGGCATATAGGTACTTATTTGTTTTCAAGTGAAAAGTGCTTGTCACCCTAGGCAAAATTTGCTAGAAGTTACCTATAGTTATGATAGTTAGGAACTAAGATGATCTAGGTGGATACTGGTGGCCATCCACCTATTTGACTTGGACCTCCACTATTGTTTCTTTCAATTTCCTTAATTGTAGCACAACTTATTATTTTTGGCACTTTTTTGGGTCCTAAAATTCTAGAGCCATTTTGACGGCCTAAATGACGTATTTTTGGGAAAATAGAGAGACTGGAAAAGCGCAAACAAAATTTATTGTATTTTTTTGGTCTCCTCTTAGACATATTTGATTCGTGGTATTATGATATCTAAAAAAAGATCGTATGCCAAAGTTACGACCTCGGGAAGTTGACATTCCAACTAACCCCAACGGGGCCCACAAGATTTTGGCACTTCATCTCCTAGGGTTAGGTTTTTGAATGTTTAGGGTTTCCCATTGTTTTTTAATAATAAAAAGGCCTCTAAGCCTCATTTTAACATAGTTCATAAGGCATGTAGCGGCCACATATCTTCTTAGAGATAACCTAATATTGCATGAGCTTGTTTATTTCCATTCTGCATGTAACAATTTTTAGTACTTTGCTATTAATGAATTGAAGTTATGTTTTCGATGTATCGTTGTGTTCATGTTTGTATGTGTATTTCATTTTGCTCCTTCATAAATATAGATCATAAGAGAACTAAAAATTAAAGGGTTCAATCATTTTTTATGTGAAAGCATTGTTTTTTTAATACAAATATTTCTTGTTGTTTCCAATCCTAGTGAATTTGTGTGTGTGCTTTTGATTACTAGTCATATTGTAGAGAAAGATAAACTTTATAATCATGGTAATCCTTATTTTATTTTACTTTCCTGATCAATTATGTAAAACTATTTTCTTTTATGTATTTATACTTTTGTAATTCAATTTGTCATTTTCTATACTTAGGACATATTTCAACTTTTTAGGCTTGTAAATTATTTTATGTAGTGTAGCCATCCTCTGTTTTATTTACTATACTATATTTTCTATAGCATAGCCATACTTGACTTTATAGTTGTAGTGTATTTTGTATACAATGATTTTTACTTTGTTTTATTTCAATACCACTTGCAGTTATTTCATAAATAACAGTTAGTAAATATTTGTAGCAATATAGTATTATTAGTAGTAGATGATTTATTTTTGGCAATAGAGTAATTGTTGAGTTGAAATAGTTTTAGTTTTTAATTATTAGATTGATTTCAAATTCTTGTAGAAATTAGTTGATAATTGGTTTAAGAGAGCTAACAATGGAATGCTATTCTAATTTTCCTTGTCATTACATGTGCATTACTTGTTAATAATTTGTAAATTGCTGAGTATGTGTTATATTCTTTGCACAACCAGCCACACGCACGGTGGTTTTTGAGTTTGCATTTTTCAGGGGCATGGTGGTTTTTCCCATAGTTTTGTAGATCCAACAAAAGAAACTACAATTTTATTCTAATCCGGGTTAATGAATTTGGGGCTTAATAATGCTACAACATTCATATAATGTAACATTGGAACATAATAAAAAAATCAATCGAGTTTTCCCAATTTTGGGTTGCAGGAGAAAAATCTTTTTGTATATTTTATGTGATTACCATTGTATCTTTTTTGTTATTTCTCTTTTAAGAATTTGTTTGCAGATATTATATGTATAGGGTTTAAACTTACATAAATTCACTTAAATACTAGTAAGTAATAAGGAATAACCTAGAAATGCATATATAGTAATGAATGTTTTGAAAGCCTACAATCACATATTGATATACAAAGTAGGTTCCATATAAGTACATTGTAGGAGATTTTTAATATTTGGCACTGGTGACAAGAAAATGCCAATTTTTTGGATTTTTTTGTGTTATATTTTATTGAGAAGTGAATCAAGAATGAATGAGGAGAAAGAGAGATAAGTTTGGGAGATTTCTTCCTAAAACCCCTGCAAAGCCAATTGCAAATAAAGAAGTAGAGCAAGAAATTGCCTCCACTTCTAAAGTTCCCCAAGAAAAACATCAAGAAATTGTTAAGTAAGAACCTCCAAATTTTGATTTCTAGGGATTTAGAACTAAAGTGGAAGGATCTGGATATACTAGTTCAGGGCTATAGACTTTCCTATTCAACATGGGTGTAGGAAAAATGGTCATGAAGAGGAAATGAAGGGAAGTTGTAATGAAAGAGAGGAGGAGGAAGAAGAAGAGCCCCCTTTTCCAATAAGGGAAAGTGTTGGCAATGCTAAAATGAAGACAACTCTTCCTATATTCTATGGATTACCTACAAAGGACCCTAACACTTTCTTGTTTGAATTTGAAGTTCTGTGTAGAACTTGGTTATAAGATAGACTCTCAGAAGTTAAGGTTGTTTCATTTAACTTAGAAATATCCTACCCTATGATGATTTATAGGACCCAAAGGAGGAAGTATTATTACTTGGGAAGAAATTAAAGATATTTTTCTTACAAAATACAAGGATTATTGCAAAGGAAGAAAAACAAGAGATTGAATTTTTAAAATGAGTCAAAGGCCAGATGAGACTTTAGAATATTATGTTGAATGCTTCCAGTTCATTGACAAATGTTCAACAAACTGTAAAGTGGATGATGAGTTATTGAAAATGGTCTTATTAAGAGGGGTTAGAGAGGACTTAAGGGAAGCATTGAATCTTATTACTCCTGAATATATTTATCAGCTCACGTATGATGAAATAATGGACTTTTCAAAAAATATTCAAGAAAAAATATGAGGAAAGGAAGATAAACAAGATGCTTAACAACCTTGATGTCTAAAAGTATCCCTACTATAACTAAATTTGAGATTGGGAAATCATTGGAAGATATGAAAAATAATATATTGAATTCATTGTCTATGTAGTTAGATGCTCTATGAACATGGATAAAACAAGAAGAAAATGAAAAAAACATTTGCCATATTTTGTCCAAGATGCACCAACAAACATCTTAGGAATGAGTATCTACTCGCTGTAGTGAAATTATGCAACCTTTGTTCTCAAAACCATGACATAAATTAGTGTCCCCAACTATTGGGATTGAAAGAAGTGTATCAATAATTTAATCAAAATATTGAGAAAGTTAACTTTATTAATCAAAGAAGGTTTGGACAATATCCTTATATTTTAATCAACCATGCTCTAATCAACCTTAGTATAATTTTCAATTTAATTGAGCTTGACCTTCTCAATTTACTATCAATGAATAGTCTCAACAACCATCTCTATCAAATCCTTGGAAATATTCAACTCAATATAATAAGTGTTTTTACTCAAGCCCATAGTCTTTTCCAGCACCAATTTCTCAATGGTATGTGTCACAAATGATTAGACCTTATTAGAATTGGTCACAATATTAACCAATATTGCAATCACCCCATATGCAAAATCATAATCAACCATCTAGGCAATCTTATGTACCTGCTCGACCAAATTTGGACTTGAATGTTAGGGCAGGTCAATCTAATCAACTAATATAGCCAATCAAACAATTGAATCAAGTTAACCAATTTATACTGATGAATGTAATGAGTCTTCAATTTTCATTGCTTATGTAGTTAATTGTCAAGCTATACATTTGAGGTTGAGAACATTCTTGGAATATCAAAAACTTCCCAAGTTTAGGGACGTGAGTCATGAAAATAAATAATTTGAAAAAGAAGAATTATTTCCACCAGTTTCTAATAGTCCAACCCAACAAGAAATCCACCAATCTGATCAGCCACAATCTCCACCATTTCTTGAGAGTCTTAGCAAGGCTAAAACACATTTACAACCAACCATTGATATTCTTGAGGAATTAAAAAAATATGCATGTTAATATCCCTATAATTCAAGCTATTAAAGATATTCTGATTTATAATAAAGTTATAAGGGATTTGTGTTCATAAAAAAAACCAAAAAAAGATATGAGACCCCCCAAGTATTCAAGTAAATGGTCAATTATCTCATATTACACTTGCACGATCTGTTAATCCAAAATATGGAAATCCTGCTACCCCCATTGTTCAAGTTCAGATAGGGAGGGAGATTATTCCAAATACTTTAAATTATCTAGAAGAAACCATTAATTTGACGATTGATGAAGTTATGAAGAGTTTAAATATTTAGAATTTCATGAACAAACTTTCCAACTATTTTACAAATGGATAATAGATCAACAGTAACCCCCAAATGAATCTTATAAGATACCATCATTATTGTGGAATCATGGAAATATCCCACTGATTTCCTTGTTTTACATACTAAAACCAACATAGGGGGGATCCACTGATTCTAGAACGACCATTGTTAGTGACCGCAAATGGTTATATAGAGTGTCACTTAGGAAATATGAAAATATCTCAAGGGGAATCAATAAAAGTTTTGAAAGTGTATCCTCCTACAAAATCCATTAAAGAAATTGAAGAACCGTTATGGATTTGTGTATATTATGAAACTAATTACTCTGATGAGTTACCACGCTAATTATTACTATGGATCATGCATTAAATTTGAAATAAAAATTAGATGATAGAACAATTTCTAATTTCATGTACACAATACCTATTCTTTAGTAGTCAAAATTAAGGAATTTTTTAATCAAGAAAATATTAACAATGAATCAAGTTCATCTAAAATTTTAACCATTAACCATCTTTAATCTTTTGTAGAGGAAAGAATTGAACATGAATATCTGGAAGAATATTTTATAGAAGAATTTGCAAATCCTAGAGTTAGAAATCTTAATATTTCTAGGGAAGTAATTGAATATCAATAATCATCTACAACCATTTTAACAACAACAACTACAAGAATTATTGTAGAAATAGTATTCAACATTTGTGTGGGATTATAACGACATGATAGGAATCGATCCATTTATTTTCTTGCATAAGATTTATATTCTGAATGGATTACTTCTTGTGAGACAGCCCCAATGTCGCATGAATTTAGTTCTTAAGGACATTGTAAAGGAAGAGCTACAAAAACTTTTGACAACAGTGTTCATTTACCCTATTTCTGACAGTGAGTGGGCTTCACCACTTGTAATAGTTTCAAAAAAGGGAGGTAAATGTGGAGTCTATGTAAACTATATAGAGCTCAATAAAGATACCAAAAAGGATCATCTTCCATTTCCATTAATTGAGCAAGTGTTGTACTCATTGGAATGGAAGAAGTATTTCTCCTTTCTCCATGGTGTTATTGGAAATAATCAAATACATATTTCTCTAGAAGATCGAGACAAACTACATTTACTTTCCCATGGTGTCATGTAAAACTTGACTCAGTGAAAGAGTTAAAGTTGCTTAGCCAAATAATGGTGGCTTTGGGCACATGATTTTGATTTCCCATTGTTTTTTTTCTTGTGAATTGCATGTAATCATTGTAATGTGCTAGGAATGTAAGCAATGAAGGCTCACTTGGCTAGGTTGGTTGAGTTTGGCCATAGAATGATAGAATTTTTTTTGATTGTTTTCTCCCCAAATTGAGGTTTTCCAGGATAAACATTTTGTTTACGTGTGTTTTCTATTGCCGATAAATTTTTCTCTCTCAATTAATTTCTCTCAATAATTTTAACATGGTGTCAGATCCATGTTAACTAACACTCTCTAATGAGAGTGGTTTAATGCAAGGAACCAAGAATATTTTGTTGGGAATGAGGACAAACATCAATAATTATTATGGTGTTGGGAAATTTCATAAAAAGGAGAAACACTTACATGTCAAGTGCATGAAGGATCCATGATTCCTAAATCTATGAGGAGAATGATTGTGTGAATTATGGCAGAAATGGATAATAAAAAAAATCAAGAGGCTGCAGAATGGATGTTCTACCCTCCTTAGTGGATGATGCCATGATTGTTGGCTAAGCATGTAGCACTAAAGGAAGCATATGACCAAGTAATTTATTCTAATTATGCATGCAATGTGTTTAACATAATGCTTCAATGAGTTTATTTATGGTGGATTCATGGAATGTGGTTGTACACTGGTGAGGGAAGCATAAAGTGTGCCAAGTTGAGAGGATGGACACATAAGTTCTAGGAAAAAAACAATAATAATATTTTTTTTATAAATATTATAATGGAGTCAAATGTAATAGTCCCTCCCACCCCCTTGTAATATCTCAGACTGCAGGAGGTTTTTCTTATTTCTCTAACCCAACCTCCAAGGTCTATTATAAAGATGGGATTACAAAAATCATCTTCTTCCACCTTCAAAACTCAAAACAAATGGCACCATCACGTGCAGCTGGTTGAGAGGTTTCTAGCAATGTAAATTTCTCTCATTCTGACTCCTAGATTGAAATTTGTGCCCATTTGAAATTTAGCTAATCATATTAAGCCACATCAGCATGACATCGATCCACATCATCATAGTACTACCATGTGGCATCCACATGTGGAACTTCCACATCATCTTAGAGTGGGTCCATGTCATCATGGGCTTTTTATGTGGTGTCCACATTGTCCCTATCCGATTCTCGTTGCGTTGCCATGTCAATTCTAGTGTGGGCCCCACCTAGCCATTCCCCATTGTGTTTTGTAGCATTTTCCTATTATATCTAATTATAAATGAATTTTGTTGTTCATGACATTGTCCACTATTGATGTACCCCAAACTACCGAACTCTAGATTATTTGAATTCATTAAAGGAGATTCAACCTAATGACCATTCGAGGGCATCATTATCGCCTTGGATATATAAGATGGTTGGTCAACCATGATTATATAGTGAACCAGACATGATGTCATGAATGATACAAGATCAATCATTAATCATAAGAATAATAAGGGATATCATAGCATGTAGTCTAAGTTCTAACATGTATAACCATGTATATGTATCTATGTGTGTTAGTTTAACTAAAAAATGAAGGAGGTACTTCCACTCTCAACCCCACCATAGGCCAGCTACACTAGAACCTTTATTGCAATTGAACACCCTTGAGTAGATCCAAAGTCCAAGGGGATGTGTATCTAGTGGCATTCACACCTAACGATTAATCACGTAACTAGGATAAGGAATCCATTGCCTTGGTGGTTTCATAGCCCCAAGGAAATCACCACAATGACTCACTTTCTCTTTAATTAGAACACAAGGCTTCACCCAATATCAAGTGAGTTATATCTTGGTTCTAGGAGATGGAATCAACTAATTTAGGTCATTTATCAACTGAGCAACAATCATCAGGAGGTTTCACAACCCCTAGGAAAGCACCACAGGAACCCATTTCTCCATTAAGCTTCTCATTACTCAATTAGGCTAAGACACATTGTTAAGTGGCCTCAATACCACCACAGGGAATTATTTCCCAATACATTAAGTAGAGGTTCAATTAACGCCCATTTTGCTCCTTCTGGTCTCCATGCTAGTAGCTTTGAATAAATCTTCCCTCCTGTTTCTATTCATAGGACTCCCTTGTTCCTCATATTCTGGTGTTCTACATGCACATTACACAGTAAATTCTATGTCAATTGCATTTTATCTCTCAAAAATTTCCAGAATACTAAAGAATGGATTTTGATGCTCTCGAATCTTTCCTCACCACCATGGCCTTTTGGTTTGCAACCTCTTTATCTATCTCCATGTTTCATGAGGAGAGGGGATGGTAAGACATTGTCCTCCACCCAGGATACCCATTCCATGACTTCAATGCTCATTTTCATAGGCTATTCCATGGTCAGGTGAGTATTTATGACAATTAAGGGTGGTTGGTATGGCCTGCTCTTGTCATGCCATAGGAAAACTATCCCACATGCAATAGACACACCACAACCCTCGGGCACAGAACAAGTGCTCAACATCCCTCTCCTCGGAGCTTTTGATCCATATGTCCCTCAAATCATGCCAACCAATTAAAATTCACATTTAATTGATTTGATGCTTACGCATAATGTCTCAACCATCCATCACCTCCATGCTAGCATTACATAATCACAATTTTAACATTACAAAAATAGGGGTAAGGTGAGGGATGTTACAAACCCCACCAAATAAAAGGAACATCATCCTTAGTGTTCTATAAACATAGAATAGAAACAAAATTTTAAATTTATAGTTACATATCTTACATCAAAAACATCTTCCATGTCCTAAGTTACCACTTTGAGCAATGTAATCCATATTTCATGGTCTAGTTACCTCTAGACCGCTTGGCATTCCAGCATATTTCTTCTCGGTTGTCCATTGATCCTCATGGCTTCCATAGGGAATAAACTTAGCTCATTTATTCCTACGAAACACGCTATGTATTTTTTATCCCAATGAGTATGCACATGACTCATTGAAAACCAGTTTAGTGAAGTCTCCTCTTCTAGGAAATCACTGAAGTTCATGCATCCCTTCTTTGCTTCCTTAGTCCCTCAAGTGATCCATTCCTGGGAATGGATTCCTCACATAGGAATAATATTGATGGAGTCTTACAACCAAGGAATCCAGTTGGCTTACTCAAACAACATAACACATTTTTCAAAACATATCTCATGGCAATCATTGCAAATCATAGGGTTCTAGTGTCACCACAATGGCCTAGTCCCTAAGGTCTTCATGTTTGTTATGCTTCCGCTGCACCACTTTGATATTATCATGCTAATACCACTCTGATATTTCTTGTGATCAACCTCATATACCTCTATTAATTATCACAAGGGTTCAATTATACCACAAGCATATGATTTTTGTGAGATTATTCATAAAAAAAAACCACTTAAACCAAAAAAATTGACAGAAAAATATTTAAACTGACACTTATCTCTATGGCTACTCTTTGCTTTCCATGGATCCATAAGTAATAAGTATATCTTGCAGTATTATCCCGTAAACTTATCATCTTTATATTCCCATGAAACCCACATTTCAAACATTCTACCTATCCAAAGGTTTTCCTGCGTGGGCCCCCATCAGCTACTCACCTTTCCGGGCCTAAGAAACCAACATTCTCGGTATCCTACCTATCCAAAGGATTTCCTGTATGGGCCCCCATCAGCTACTCACTCTTCTAGGCCCAGGAAACACCCATTCAGGATAGTCTATGTGTCCAAGGAATTCCTTGCATGTATTAATCATTATATTATTGTATTCAAGTACTAATCTAGTCATGACCTAATGTAATGTGCAGGGAGTCTTATGGCCAAGTGATGGTCTCACTGTGCTCCATTGCACTACTCATGGAGTCTTATATTCAAGGTACCAATTATGCATTTATCCCATGAGATAAATAGTGTCACAGGGTTACCATGACCCCATAGCAATCCTCTTCTTGATCTCCATGCTCCGTCATTTCATATGTGTCACAACTGTATTTAATTTTTATGATATGTACTCAAAATTTCAAATCATATTTTTAACTGCCCAACTTTGTTTCATTCATAAGTATGATCTCATAGTCATGAGATCTTTAGTCATGCTTTTGGAATTCCTTGCAATTGGTGTTATTTTGTCATGGTGGCTTTTATCTCACGCCCCATTCCAATGCTCTACCTACAATATGATTTTTTTTATTTTATTTTTTCGATCGGCCAAATAGTTGTTACTAGTACATACATACATTATTTTCATTTCAAATATTCACAACATCGTGAAGTGATGTCAAAATTATTTCACATATAAAAATTATATTAGCCCATCTGATTTCAATTAGATTGAAATTAAACTATCATAGCATCAGATTTGTGATGCACATTTATTATAATCCTTTCATAATGCAATCAAACATTTATTCCAGTAGCCCAAAGAGCCAAAACTAGGATCTAAATATATTTAAAATCATGAATAACTAGTTGTCTACTTCATTTAGCATGCAAATCACAATTTATTACAATGTTTCACACTAAAGGCTTCCTCAACCATATCCCTTCATGGGTATCCAAGAAATACATGCATTAAGTTTGAAACAAAAAACATCAATTTTGGTTGAAAGGAATTCTTACCCAATTCATTTCCTTTACCTCTTGTTAGCACCTAAATCCGCCTTAGGCTGAAGGAAGGCAAAATTCAGGGTAACCACAAACCACGCTCAGTCTGGTAGCTAGCCCTACTAGAACATGAGAGGGCTCTCTCCGTGTCACGCTCAACGAATAAGTAAATGAAATGGTCTGAGATGACTTACTGTGAAATATTGATCTTAGGATAGTAAGTGAATATGGATACAAGAAATGATTTTTAAAAATGACTGTGTTTCTGGGATGGTATGGGACCAATGGATTGCAATGAACAGAGAATTTAATACAAAGGCACAGATTACTTCGTGAGGCAAGATAGGTGGAGAGTCCAACAATTTAGTTTGAGATATCATAGAATGGAAATATTGCTTATAAGGGTGAAAAGGGCATGGGCAACATGAATCCTTTTCAACAGAAGAAGAACACTGAACATGAAATTTTCCCACAGGCAGAGCAATAAAATTGAATTCTACCTTGTCTAACTTAGAAAATTTCACTGGAAATGAATATGAAATGAACTATGAAACATAACAAGATACATATGAAACATAAGAGACACATT
>APFE030361369.1:111399-190991 GCA_000404065.3 Pinus taeda
ACTGAAATGACAAAATTTGACCTTGACACCTTAAAATCACTTTGTAAGAGCATGTTTGATCACTGGAGGAAGGCTACAAAGACTGACACTAACACCTCTTTACCTTGGCTTATTGATTTCCTCACTTAATAAATTACCATTGCTAGCACTTTCGGCTAAAGCCTTTTGAAAGAGCCCAACTGGTTTGTAGCATATATGTTGTTGCAATATTCAGCAATTCTTGAAATGATCTAAGCCTCACATATTAGTCACAACTTTATCAATTCAAATATTTAACAAACGCATTTTCATTACTATCCAATTCAAGCATGTCTTCATCAATGCTCCCAATCCTATGCATATTCATTTTGACAAGCATGTGTAGTACATGCACATGTTCCATGTTATTCATAGACTATTACTTTTAGAGTCAACTTCTAGCCTCTATTATTTTCATATATTCATTTACATGACTAGGCTTATAAGCCTAAGCATACTACCAATAGTAGTTAACAGTGAAAGATCAATGGATATTCCACATGGCACGGAATCCATTAAATATTTTCACTTTGTTACCCAAAACATGGCAAGTACAAATTTTTATATACATATCATTTACACAACCATAATATTTCAAGAGTTAAATCACTTATGTTCCTACTATGATAATTTTCAATAAATGAACCTTAAATGAAATGGAATCATTATACTTTTATCTCATTTTCTCATTTTTCACATATTCAAAAAATATATATATCCTCCAAGCATAATTTTAGTTAAGGGAACTCCCTTCTTCTGCCATTTTTACAGTTGTAATATTGTTGTCTGGCTAGTCCTTGTAGACCTAATTAGGATTTCTTGACTGATCCTTTATCCTCTTCTACCCTTTAGAGTAGTTTATCTTATGCATATAATTTAATTGCATATAATTTATTTAAGATATTGAGATTCAAGTTGGCTTTTACTCATATCTTCTCCATGAGCTTCTTTATATATATATTATATACACACACACACACACACATATATATATATATATATATATCATCCAAGAACAATTTTAGTTAAGGGAAATCCCTTCTTCTGCCATTTTTACAGTTGTAATATTATTGTCTAGATGGTCCATGTGGACCTAATTAGCATTTCTTGATTGATCCGTTATTCTCTTCTACCCTCTAACCCAATTTATCTTATGCATATAATTGAATTAGGACCTTGAGCTTCAAATTGGGTTTTACTTAGATCTTCTCCATGAACTTCTTTCCCTCCCTTTCCCACACCCAACAAACCATACCAACCAAGATCAAACTAAGAAGGAAAGAAAAATTAAAAACAAGGAAAAAAAATAACTCATGTCAAACAACACAAAGCATGCCCATGCTCAAAGTCAACAAAACATAAAAAAACATGTAGCCAACAACATATGAAGAATTGCAAAACATATCAATTCACAACCCATCAATTGTTTTATTTTTACTTCAACAAGAGCACTTAACACATTAGCACATGCACAAAATTTTAATCAAAGTCTTCCCCAAGGTCTACAACAGCTTCAAGATCCAAAAAACACTTCTAAATATTTTAGAGAGCTTGTGGGATTCTCCCTCATCTCTCTTCCTCTTTGAGTTACTTCTTTCAATATTGCTAGTTGTTGGTTCAGGCATTATTCTTCTTTTGTCGTTTGTTCAAGCATTCCTAGATCATGTTTTCTTCTTTGCATCCTCAACATGTCAATTTTTTTCTCTTCTTCTCAGCCTGATGAGGTTTCTCTCTTATGTTTTCATTATGAAACTCTTCTATATCTCCAGAGGTTGTTACGATACAACAACTCTTACATGTATAACATGTGTTTTAGTAACATTGCGTCCAAATTTTCCTAGCCATCTTCTTTGCTAATTAGTCTTTCCTTCTCTACTTTGCAACTCTTTAACTCATATTTCAAGATCTTGAGATTATCTGTTCCACTAAGGGGACTTTTTTCTTCTTTCTCATGATGGACTTCGTCTATGCTATGTTGTACCATATTATTTCCCATTCCTCTATTTCTTGATACAATTTTGTCTTCTTATTTGTTGTCGCACATACACAGATGTTACTCATATCAAGCATAAACCTATTAATTGGTTACCTTCGCATGCCAAAACTAAGCCTTTCTAATCTAGGACATGTTGACTTGATGTTGTTCAAACATCTAAACCCATGTAAGTCACATATTCCAAGAAACCAAAGGACATATCATCATGTTAGTAACCACACCAATTGCGGGTTTAAATTCATTATTTCCATTAAGGTTGCAATCAAATTAGTTGTAAATCAAAAGAAAATTAACATATAAATTAATCAAAATGTTGTATTTCAGGTCTAGTGTTGAACCTCTTGCTCCATTATAATACCACTCTACAACACTTAACATAACTCTAACTTTTCCTTTCAAGGCCCTTCTAGTTCAAGTGTTGAACCAAGGCACTTTTGATACAACTCTGACGCATACCATTCTGTAACAAAGCCTCTATCTCTATCCCCAAAGGTCCATCGTTGAACTTTTGCTTCATATGGTTTAATTATGTCCCTCTAAGCTCAGTGTTTAAACCAATGATCCATTATGTTTTAGAGCTTCTAACTTTCTTGCTTAAGGCTGATTCAGTCTAAGTGTTGAACCTAGGCTCTAATACCACTCTGTAACACTCCCACCCACCCTCTCGTACTAATTATAGCTATAGGAAGTGTTACTTATGGCTCTAACCCAACCTCTAAGGTCAATTATGAAGATGGGGTTGAAAAAACTCTCTTCTTCCAACTTCTTCAAAACTCAAAATAAATGCAACCATCACATGCATCTCATTGATATATTTCTAGTGATATAAATTTTATCTCAATCTAAATATTGAATTGAAAGCTATGCCCGTTTGAAATTTAGCCAAAAATATTTAGCCACGTCAGCATCAACCTACCACATGGCTTCCAAGTGGCACTGTCACGCCAACATGACATGGATCCTCATCATTGTAGTACTTCCACATGGCATCCACATGTGGTATTTCTAGATCATCTTAGCATGGGTCCACATCATCATGGGTTTCCTATGTAGTGCCCACGTGCTCTTTTTTAGATCCCCGTGAAATTTCCATGTCAACTCTAGTGTGGGATCCAGCTGGCCCTTCCCCACTATATTTTTGTGGTTTTTTGCTATTATATCCAGTTCTAAAGGAATCCAAGTGTTCATGCCTTTGTCCACTATAGGAATACCCCAGAATCTTGGACCTATAGATTATTTGACTTCATTGCAGGGGATTCAAACTAGCATACAAATGGAGACCCACAAAGGTGTGCACTACTTTTCGTCAGGTGTTTTGCACAATTCACAAATCCATTCCTAGCCATGTACCCTTGTCCACATCCAGATTTCCCAGATATCAGATTAAGTCAAACATAATGTGTTATGGGTCCCATGTGAGATAGTCCCCAAGAGATAGGGAGAAAGGATGTTATTCGGGCTTAAGGGTATCTAGGTTTCCTAGGGGTTGAAAAACCTTTCCCACCCCTGGATGTTTTGACCCCCAAATTCATTGAAAAATCTAGTCTAATAGAGTCTAGACCAATTGTAAGGAATTATTGTTTTGACCTCTTGAATACCCGCATGTGATTCACACTTGGAGAAAGGTATCCAACCCAGATTTAAACTGCACATGAGAACTAATCCACTTGGATATAAAGGCAATTGAGAAGTAAATTTGGTACTAGATGTGATATTCTAGAAAATGTTAATATGGTCTAGAGGAGACTCAAATTTCTATTGAGGCTTTGTAAAAAGTGAAATTGAATGAAAGTTTGGGGAACTACAATGATCCCATAATGTTAACGGAAAGTACCTAGGACTCCATATTTATGACAGTAATGGCAAAGTCCCAAAAAATAGACATTCAAAGATACTAGACTACATCTAAAAGAGCTCAAAGTTACCAATAGATCTTATATTCCATATATTCTAACCAAAAGTCAGAGATGGATTCAAAAGCCATATTCCATGAGAAAGCTACAACCAAGCTACAAATAGTAAATATCAAAATCTCATAGAAACATATAAGAATGCATAAACCAATAGAATTCACCACATCATTCATAAACTAAGTGGCAATTAGCTCTAACTAGATAACTCATTTAACACACAACATATGACATAGAATCGTCACATGTGAGATAACCTATAGTTATGGGTATGATAATGAGCTACCCAATTCATAACCATATAAGATAGTTGAGAAATCATAAAATAATAGGTTAACTAAGTGAGCATCAAAAAATTAGTCACAATTCATATGAATTATTTTGCAATTCATGAAGATGGTAACAAGCACACATTTCCACTAGCTCATTAGCACCATGTATATACACGATGGTTGGTCAACCATGATTAGATAGTGAATCAAGCATTCTTTCATGAATGATATAGGATTAATCATTAATCATAATCACAACAAGGGATATCATAGCCGATAATCTAACATGCATAACCAAGTATATGTATCTGTGTGTGTTAGTTTGCCTGGAAACTGAAGAAGGGACATCCACTCTCCACCCATCCATAGGTCAACTACACTGTAACCTTTCTTACAATTTACCACCCCCGATCCAAATTCAAAGTCTAAGGGGATACATATCTATGGAAATTCAAACCCAAGGCTTAATCACATAACCAAGAGAAGGATTCCATTGTCCAAGTGGTTTCACAGCCCCAAGTAAATCACCATAGTGACTCACTCTTTGATTAGAACACAAGGCTTCACCAAAAATAAAATGAGTTGTCTCAGTTCTAGGAGATGGAATCAACTGGTTTAGGTGGTTTATCAACTAGGAAACAAGCACCAGGTGGTCTCATAGCCCCAAGGCAAGCACCACATAGACCTTGTTCTCCATCGTGCTCCTCATTGATCAATTAGGCTTAGACACATTGTTAAGTGGCATGAACAATATCCCTATCCACAAAGCACAAGTTAAATTAGCACCCATTTTTTCTCCTTTTAATCTCTAGGTTAGTAGCTTCAAATAGAGCTTCTCCCTAGTGTCTACTCCCAAAACTCCCTTGTTCAACAGATTATAGCACTATATGTGCCCTCTATGCAATAACTTCTACACCAATGACTTTTTTCTATCCACAACTACTAGAATACTAAAGAATGAAGTCTAATCCTCCTTAATATTCCCTCACCACCATGGCCTTTTGGTTTGCAACATATTTTTCTCTCTCCATGTTTCGCGAGGAGAGAGGATATTATGGTGTCAATCTACACTAAGGATATCCACTCCATGAATTCAATGCTTCATGGTCAAGCAGATAGTTATGAAAATTAAGGGTTGTTGGTATGGTCTGTTCTCGACACATCATAAAAAAACCAACTTGTTTTGTCACTCTTAGAGATATTCTCTATGTTGATAGGAGACCAGTGCCTAGGACATCCTAATTATTGTGTCAAATTTGTCTTAAGGACTTGTAGCACCATAGTTTTGCATGTAATTCAAATAAGTTTGGTTCAGAACCATTCATAAAGATACAATGTATGAACCAACACACACACAAGAATAAAATTCCCTAGCGCCTTAAGGCTAAGCGTTAGGTCACAAATCCTGGTCCTATGATGAGAAATGAAGAAAGGGGCTAAACAAAATGAGCCTAGTGGCATCAAAACTTTACGATTTCATAATGCTTTTACAAATGATGTTCCGATGAGTTGCAACTTCGACATATTGGGCTCTGATAGTGTAATATAGAGAGTTAAAAGGGGGATGAGTTGGCAGCTGTAATTTTTGAACGCCACTAAGGCCACCACAGTTGACCGCTCCTAGGTCTAGAAAGTGGGGAATTCAAGCGGTTAAGGGGAAAGTGACAAGCAGACTGACCGAGTAACTAAAGAGGAACATCGTGGTAAAAGACGTGGCCTGATGGAAGGCACTCACAAGCATGGCACGGAGATATTTTTCTTGGCCATCATTCAGTTGTTCCATTTTGTTGTTTTTGTCATTTTATGTATTTTAAAGAAATGAATCAAATTTGTTTCAATTATTTGGGCAACAGATTCTTCGCATGTGGAGACAGCTAGTTGATCAGACAGTTGGAGCATGGATGAGATATTTTGTAATTGTTTCTCAACCTCCCCCTCTTCTTATAAAAAGAGGGAAGAAATAGTTAAAGAAGGTTCATAATTTTCTGAAAGAACTCTCGAAAAGGACCTTTCCCTGGTTTCATGAAGACAATGTTATGAATCTCGATGTATGTATGTTTCTTTGTTGATTAATGCAATATTTTTGGTGATTCCAACTTATTGGATTGCAGTATGTTCATCTCCCTTTGTGTTTTCATATATGTTGAATATTCTTCACATGTTTCATGTCAAATAGCTTCCAGACATATTTCTCATTAGACGTAGATTCATTTCGATCAAGTTATTAATGGATAATGTTTGTATGGATGTGGAAATTAAGTCTTTAAAAAGCCCTCCATGTATCTTAGCATTCCATAAACATTTCCTTTCTATTGTTTCTCTCTAAACCTAGATATACAAAATTCATAATATTTAAGCTTTATACACTGGATTTCTCCTCTACTGTCTTCTACAATTACATATGTCTTAACAACTGATTTGCTAGAAGCTCTCAATCTAATTGGCCACCATCGATTGAGGATCATTTCCTGTTTATTCTGGCATGTCTGTTGGTTCATACATCATATGTTTATGAAAGGTTATGAATCATTCTTATTTGAATTACATGCAAAACTATGGTGCTACAAGTCCTTAAGAAAAATTTAACAACACTAATTAGGATGTCCAAGGCACTAGTCTCCTATCAACCTAGAAATTGTCTGTAAGAGTGACAAAATCTTTCTGGCGTCGTTTTCAGGGAACGAATTAGAGAATTTCCCCCCTAGGTACGGCATTCATACACTATTTGATAAGGTGAGAAAACATGTGTGGGTTGTAGATTTATCACCTTGGAAACTCCACTCTCAAATCATAAGTTCATCACCCTAGATTTTAGGAGGTCCCATACCCGCTTAGATACCTCTCAACAAAGAAAACCATCTATATATGATCCAGAAAGACTAATATCCATAAGGATTTGGAAGAAAAAAACCCCAATATTGATGCTACTATCTCCTCCTTTCTTGAAACATCCTCATCCATCTCACATAATGCCATAATTCATTGCTCCATTTTTTCTCCTAGAGTCTTAGTATATCCTTCAGAAATTGGTCCATTACTTAGTATCGCCTCCCTATAAATCAAAGAAAAACAAGTTTAAGTCAACACTCCTTGTTTATCATTCCCTCCCCTTCTTGAGGTTGAGGAGAGTAAAGATATCCTCAAGAGCAGTCCTACCCATAGTTTGAATAGTTTCTCAAGTCACGGCTAGTCTACTGTATCGTAATTGGTCATAGCTTAGAGACCCCTAATAAACCTAGTACCACCACCTATGCTCTAGATGGTTGTTCCAGGTTTCCTATTAAACAAATATGCTCCCTTAGACCTACCTCAACCTTTAAGTGCTATGCCACAGGACTATCTCAAACTCCTGCCTAGTTTTAATGGAGAAGATGACACATTACTGCAAATACACATAAAATGTTTTTGTAACTTTACAGAAAATTTAAACGTGTAGCACCTGGATGTGGTTTGAGACTCTTCATCCAATCTCTTGATGGGGAGGCTAGGCAATGGTTCAAGTCCTTATCAGATGCTTCCATTGCCACTCGGGAAGAGATGTAATTTTCTTTTATGAAAAAATGGTGAGAGAAGAGAGATCATGGTTGTATTCTTACTGCGTTTAACGCTATGAAGAAGAAACCTGATGAGGATATCTCTTGGTTTATAAAAATGTTTAGTAAATTGTACAACATTTTTCCTATTGATATTAAACCTCCATAGGCCACTGCCCAATTATGTTTTGCTGGGGCCTTTGAATCAAAGTTCGACTTCACACTCAGAGAGAGGAAGTCCTGTGCCTTCAACCAGATTCAAATCGATTCTCTTGAGGTAGAAGCAAATTTTACATCAACAAGGAAGTCAAGAAGAAGAACTCACCTTGGAGAGAAGAAAAAGGGGAAAGAGGAGGCAACTTCCTCAAGTCATGGAAGAGAATACCAAGAACAGAAGATGGAGAATATGGATAAGTCAATAATGAAATTATCAAATAAGCTGATAAAACTTGAAGCTAGAAAATAAAAACCTTCCACAAAGAACTCCTAGGTTGCTATTTGTGGTTTCAATCCCCAATACAGAAGGCCTCCCCTACAAATTTTGCAAAGGGAGAGGAAGGAACAACAAAACCACATCCATCCTCCATTATATATAGAAGATGATCAAGAGGAGCAGATACAAGATGCCAACGAAGTTCAAGGGAACTTGTATTCCTCTTTCTCTGATGAAGAACAAGAAGTTAGAATGTACGAATAGGAGGGGGATGATCTCAAGGAAATTCTAAATGATGGTGAGATTGATCATTACTGTAAGTAGTTCTCTGATTTCATGCAGGCTTAGCTACATAAGAAATATGATCTTCGGTCATCTAGAAAGAGATTGAGGGGACAAGAACAAAATGAAGGAGCTTCTTCCCAATAGCCTCCTAAGCCAACTGACAAGGGTAAGGGGACTTTAGGGCCAATTATTCAAAAAAATGAGTCCTCAGATCCAAACATCCATAAGCCCGAAGTCCTCAAAGAAGAGAAGTCACCTCCCCACTCTAGGCCCATTTGTGAGAAATAAAAAGAGACGGTAGTGGTTATCATTGCAAAAAAATGACCTACTATCTTTAATCTTCAAAAAGATCTTTAGAAAGTAAAAATCTTGGTCCTGTTATCTGAGCTCTTGAAACAACCCACGTATAAGGCCCAAGTTTCCCAATTCATGCTTTCATCTGCTTCAGTCCAATCACATGATAGTTTAAACCTCAAAGAAGAAAATCCAATGGTTGTCTTTGATCCCCATGTTGAAGAACAAGATCCCTCCACAACACCTTTTTATGTTACTCTAGTAGTACATGACCTCCTTCTCCATAACTACATTTTGGACTTAGGCACTTCCCATAACTTGATGCCACTGCCAGTAATGGAGCAACTAGGTCTATAGATAAGTAGACCACACAAAGATCTCTACTCGTTTGACTCTAAGGGGGTAAAGTGCTTGGGAATGATAGAGGACTTAGTGGTGAATTTGGCCTAGATCCTAGTAAAAAGTGTAGTAATTGACATTGTAGTAGAAGATATCCCTGCAAGGTTCGATATGCTTTTGTCCAAATCTCGGGGATCAAAGATTGGAGGTTCCATCAAGCTGGATATTACCTATGCTACCATCCCTATCTTTGGTGGAGAATAAAGGTGTCTGTATAGGGAATCAAGGTTTGTTAAAATAATTACGAAAGTTGATTTCCCAAATAATGCTCCTGTGTATGGGAAAGAAAGGGATCTCTCCTACTAGAAGAAGATGATTTTATTTTAGAAGAAACACAGGTACAACCAACAACAAAATTAGATCAGAAACTCAAAGATTGTATCAAAGTCTAGAATTTGTATTTTTATGGTGCTAATTCCAAAGAAGGTAATGGGGTAGGGGTATTGTTGATATCCCCAAAGGGTAGCTTGGTCCCTCTCTCATTCAAATTGGAATTTGAAGCAACAAATAATGTGTCAGAGTATGAGGCATTACTACTAGGCCTGCGAGCAATGAGGAATTTGAACATTGAATTCTAGACTGTTTTTGGAGACTCTAAACAAGTGGTAAAGCAAATGAAGAACCAATTTCAAACTAGCACCCCAAGTTAAGGGCTTACATAAATGAGGTTTGGGAATTTTTGGAAAACTTCTTCCTAGATTTTAATGTCCAATTCTTACCCAGGGAAGGAAATCGAATGGTCGAATCCTTGGCTATAGTTTCCAGTAATTTTATGCCACCTCTGCTATATGAAGTCGAATTTAGGTACAAACCCCCAGTGCCTAATATTGTGAGACACTGGCAGGTGTTCAAATATGATGAACAAATCAAGCACTTTATGGAAGTCATTGGGGAATTCTTGAATGCTGTGATCGACCAAGAAGAAGAAAAAGTGACAGAGAAATATCCAACCACTTGAAAGAAAACTATTGCAAGGCATAAAGTTATGTAGCTAAAGGGAAACACTATTCCGCATAGCCTAGTTCCTTTGGAGGGATTATTCAAATCCAACGACATGGCCTCGAAACCTGCTGAACAAGGAGTCGATGAATAGGTGGAGGATTGCAACATTGGCTCGGAGAATGAACCTAAGATGATAAATTTTTCAAAAGGGATTCCCCGTAAATATAAAAAAAGGTACTTAAATCTCTTTAGAACCTATAAAGATGTATTTACTTGGTCATATGATGATTTAAAGACTTTTGATACAAATGTTATTTAACATAATATTCCCTTAAAGAATGAAATGAATCCTTGTAATTAAAAACTCAGACATATCAATCCCCTTTTACTCCCATCCATTTAGAAGGAAGTAAGGAAGTAACTTCAGGCTAATATCATTGTACCCTTGAGGTACTCAGAATGGGTGGTAAACCTGGTTCCTGTCAGAAAAAGAATGGAGAGATAAGGTTGTGCGTGGATTTCAGAAACCTCAACAAAGCTTCATTAAAAGACAACTAACCATTGCCAAAAATGGATTATATATTACATAAGGTAGTTGGCTCTGCTCGGATGTCCATGATGGATGGTTTTTCAATGTATAATCAGGTAGCAGTGCATCCCGATGATCAAAAGAAAAACACACTGGGGAACCTTCATGTATGCAAGAATTCCATTTGGCCTTATAAATGCAACAGAAACCTTCCAAAGGGCCATGGATATAGCATTCGTGGGAGAAAATGACAAATTTGTAGTGGTCTACTTTGATGATATCACATTTTTTTCTAAAATAGATGAGGAGCATATTGTGCATTTGAAACTCACCTTTGAGAAATGCAGGAAGTATGGGTTGTCTCTAAATCCAAAGAAATCTCAGTTCGCTATGAGTGAAGGCAAGTTGTTGGGACATATAGTAGCACAAGAGGGTATGAAGATTGATCCCAAGCATGTGGAAGCCATCATCCACCTTTCCCTACCTATAAATAAAAAAGAGGTACAAGTGTTCTTGGGAAGGATTAACTTATTGAGGAGAATTATACCCAACTATGTTGAGATAGTGAAAGTTATCACAGAGATGTTGAATAAGGAGAATGAAGTGAAGTGGAATCTAGATTCCTAGGAATCCTTCTCTAGGATCAAGAGATATTTTGCAGAGGCTCCTGTGTTAGTCAACCTAGATTATTCAATACCATTTTACATATTTTCTTTTGCCTCCCCTCATACTATAGCTGATGTGTTATTGCAAAAGAATAATGAAGGTTACAAGCAGCCTATAGCCTTCTTTAGCTAGGTGTTGCGAGATGATGAGTTGAAATATAATGTCTTGGAGAAATAGGCTTATGCCTTGGTCAAATATTTGAATGCCTTCAGAGTTTATGTTTTACGCTCTAACATTGTAGCTTATATTCCAACAGTGGTTGTTAAAGACATCCTAGTGCAAGGGGATAGTGATGGAAAAAGAGGTAAGTGGATTGCCAAAATCAAAGAGTACAACATGGATATCAAGTCCATTAAACTCATCAAAGGACAGGGATTGGAAAAAATCTTATCAGAGTCTAATTGCCGGGCCTTGGGGATTAACTTATCAACATAAGAAGACGAATAAGGGACACAACAACTGATGATCAAGACATCGATCCAAAAAATCCATATCAAATACAAAACATCTACCTGGTATAAAGATGTCATCCACTATGTGTTATTCTTAAGGTTCCTAGTGAAGATGGATAAATCCAAGTATAGAGCATTAAGATTACAAGCCCAAAATTTTATTATATCTAATGGGAAATTGCCTTGAAAAGACCCAGTTGGAATACTAATTCTGTGTTTGGTAGAAACAGAAAGAATTTTGTGTTTGGAATTTTTGGGGGACACTACAACTAGAATTCTACCGCACATAAAGTATTGAAATTAGGATTATATTGGCCTAAACTATTTGGAGAAGTTCACTCTTGTGTTTGGGCCTTCTAGCAGTGTCAAATGTTCACCGAGAAGTAGAAATTAGTGCCACTCCCATTAATATTTGTTTGTATAGAAGAGCCTTTTAGGCAATGGGAACTGGACTTTATTGGAGAGATACACCCCCCTTCTAGCAGCCAACACAAGTGTATACTCACAACCACAAACTATTTCACAAAGTGGGTGGAAGCAATCCCGACCCAAAATGCAACTGACATTGTGGTCATAAACATTTTGGAGGAAAATATCTTGGCCAGGTTTGGGTGTCCTATGAAAATTATGACCGATAATGCTAAGGTTTTTAAGTTTGCAAAATTTATCATATTTTGTCAGAATTTCAACATTACAATTGGCCACTCTACTATCGACTATCCACAGGGAAACAAACTAGCTAAGTTTTCCAACAAAATGATAGTAAGGATTCTAAATAAAATAATTGCAGAAAGCCAAAGAAATTGGGACTCCCAACTAAAATTTTCCCTATGGGCTAACAAGGTCACTCCTAGAAGATCCACAGGGAAATATCCTTTCGAATATTTCTATGGGAAATCATCTATATTCCCTATACAACTCTCCATTTCGGTTGCCAAAATATTAAAATATGTGGAAGAAGAACCAAACTCCCCGACTCGAAGGATAAATCAACTAGTGGAGCTCCAGGAGAACAGAGAGCAGGTAAACCAAAAGTTAGTTGACTACTAGTAGAAAATGAAATTTGTGTTCAATAAGAAGGCTAAATATAGGCCTCTCCATCCAAGAGATCTAGTTTTGAGGTGGGATGTAAGAAGATAAGACAAAGGAAAACATGAAAAAATTGTTCGCTTATGGTTTGGACCCTTCAAGATGACTGAGGCAAAGGGGAACAATACTTTCTTGCTAGAAAACTTGGAGGGTGAAATGCTTGAGCTACCTGTAAATGGGAAATTCCTCAAGATTTACTTCCAACACTAAGAGGTCCATTTTTTACGCATTGCACATACTGGTGAGCCATTGTAAAATATCAATAATACTTTCAGTTCTTTATGTTTTTGTTTTTGTTTTTATATACTTGAATAAAATAAATCCATGCTCAATGGATATAAGGCTACTAGGCCGCAGGTTCTCATCACCTTATTAGCAAGGCACTATCCCAACTGGAGCCAATATTGGAACTGATTTCAACCAAACTGGCAAGGATGTGTGGTGCAACAAATGCATGGCTTCTAAGGATTCCTATAGTAGTTGCAGGCTTCATGCGGAGGATCATCATGGTGGGTGTGATTTCATCTATCCAAAAAGTCAATGAGGAGAGAAGTTTGTAGTAATCTTCCAGGCAATAGAAGGACTCAAAGCCTACATCGGACCCTCTCCATTTGAAATTTCTCTAAACAATATTTCCAATGATATGTGGAAGTCCAAAAATGGACTCCTAGATCAAAAGATATGGCCTGCTACAGTTTCAAGGATTTGAAGTCTTAGGAAGGAAGGATTATCAAAGGTCCAAAATATTAGAGATTGTAGTATTGAAGGTCCATCACATCACACATCAGAATGTCAAAGGTCTGATACATCATAGTAGGTGGTATCAAAGGTTGGAGGAGCATTGGAACATCAACATATCTTAGAATCAAAACTTCTTAAAGTGAGAGCCTTTAAAAATTTGTGATATCATAAAGTTTCGATAGTATTAAAAAGAGTTGGAGAATGTCGATAAAGGATTAACAAGTGATTTCATTACAAAACCAAATTTTGACGGGCCCTTTTCTCTCTCCTCTAGCGAGACACATGAGAGCATACGACTAGCTCCGATAAAGATACGAGACAACATATGATGGGTTCCAATAAAGCTATATTGGCATCTGATGTCAGCATGATGTGGCAGTATGATAGGGCACATGGCAGGAAATTCTGGCATTTTGAGGGTCCTAAGGGAACAAATCTGGATGACACATGTCACCACTCAAGAGGTGCCACATGGAGTGATGATGTCATATCGAAGGTTGAGGATGTCAGAACTTTAGAGGAGTTGGTGTTTGAAAAAATTCGGATGAGAGGGGCTCTAGTATTGAGCTGGTACATGGACAAGAAGAGTTTAAATAACCAAGGGGCGCAAATCACTTAACAAAGGAAAAATGGCCCCTGATAGGAATAAAATTCCCTAACGCCTTAAGGCTAAGTGGTAGGTCACAACCCTCAGTCCCATGACGAGAAATGCAGAAAGGGGCTAAACAAAAGGAGCCTGGTGGCATCAGAACTTTATGATTTTAGAAGGATTTTGTAAATGAAGTTTTAATGAGCTACAATTCTAACATACTGGGCCCCGATAGTGTAATATGGAGAGTTAAAAGGTGGATGAGTTGGTAGCTGTGATTCTGGAACACAATTAAGGCTACCACGGTTGATCGCTCCCAGCTCTAGAAAGTGGGGAATTCAAGTGGTTAAGGGGAAAGCGACAGGAAAACTGACAAAGTAACTAAATAGGAACATTGTTTTAAAATATGTGGCCTAATCAGAGGCACTCACAGGCATGGCATGGAGATATTTTTCTCGGCCATCATTCAATTGTTCCATTTTTTTATTTTTGTAATTTTATGTATTTTCAAGAAAGGAATCAAATTTGTTGCAATGATTTGGGTAGCAAAGCCTTCACACTTGGAGACAACTATTCGATTAGATAGCTAGAGCTTAGTTGAGATATTTTGTAACTATTTCTCATGATCCCACTCTCCTTATAAAAATAGGGAAGAAACACTTAAAGAAGGTTCATAATTTTTGGAAAGAACTCTCGGAAAGGACTTTTTCCTGGTTTCTTGAAGACAATATTATGAATCTCAATGTATGTATGTTTCTCATAAAATTAATGCAAGATTTTTAGTGATTCCAACTTATTGGATTGCAGTATGTTAATCTCCCTTTGTGTTTTCATATATGTTGATTATTCTTCTCAGATTTCATGTCAAGTAGCTGCCATATATATATTTCTCATTAGGAAGATTCATTTCGATCAAGTTATTGATGGATAATGCATGTATGGATGTGGAAATTAAGTCTTTAAAAATCGCTTCATGTATCTTAGCATTCCATAAACATTTCCTTTCTCTCGTTTCTCTCTAAACCCATATATACATAATTCTTAAGATTTAAGCTTTGTACTATGGACTTCTCCTCTACTGTCTTCTACAATTACATTTGTCTTAACAACTAATTTGCTGCAAGCTATCAATCTGATTTGGCCACCATCGATCAAGGATCATTTCCTATGTATTCCTATCTGTGTGTTGGTTCATACAGTGTCTCTTTATGAATGGCGATGAATCAATATTATTTGAATTACATGCAAAACTATGGTGTTACAAGTCCTTAAGACAAATATGACAACACTAATTAGGATGTCCTAGGACCTAGTCTCCTATCAACCTAGAATTTATCTCTAGGAGCGACAACACAACCCACATGCAATAGGAACACCACAACCCTCCAAGCATGCAACAAATACTCAAAAACCCTCCCCTTAGATATTTGGATCCATATGTCCCTCTAATTAGGCCAACCAATTAAAATCAACATTTAATTTATTTGATGTTTCCACATAATGTCTCAAATGGCCATGGACTCCATGCTGGCGTTACGTAGTCATAATTTTAACACTAAAAAAATAGGGTGAAGGCAAGGGATGTTACATTAAAAACTTTTTCAATTGCATGTAAATGGGCATATGAATGTAAGACCTGGTAAGGCATGTGTACCCCTGGGAAACTATTAGTAAGTATGGAGTTAGACTTATGTGTTAGGGGGCATGTTGAATTATTAGATACCCTAGAGATATATATATATATATTGGTGGGGGGTGTAGGGCCTAAAGGTGAATGATTTTGGTTCACTTGGTCGATTTTGCCGAAAACCCCAAGTCAAGGTCTAAGGGGTGCTTGTTAGGTAAAAATTGACTCAATGAAAGTTACTCTGTCAAATAGTGGCGGTTTTTGGCACATGATTTTGGTTTCCCATGGGTTTTTCCCTATGGATTACATGTAATGAAGCCTTTAAAATTCTTGGGAATTCTTCATTGTAATGTGCTTGGGATGTGAGCGATGAAGGCTCACTTAGTTGGATTGGTTGGATTTGGTGGGACACTAATGGAATATTTTGTTAGATTGTTTTTCCTCAAATTGGGGTTTTCTAGGATAAACATTATGTTTATGTATGTTTTTTATAGTTGAAAAATTTATATCCCTTAGTTAATTTCTCTCAACAATTTTAACACACGGGGAACATTTACTTACAAAATCTTTCCTTTTGGATTGTGAAATGCACCTGCAACCTTTCAAAGAGTTTTTTTGAGTATATTTTATGATCTTATTCCTGAAAGTGTTGAAGTTTTTATGCATGAATTTACTACTTTTGGTGATGAAATTGTGGAAGGCATGGCTAAGTTGGAAAAAATCAAAAAATGTGTAGAAAACCATCAACTTTCATTAGGTAATGAAAAATGTTTCTTGGCGATGAATGAAGGAATTGATTTGGGACACTATGTTTCAACACAAGGAATTCAGGTAAACCCAACAAATATAGTTGTTATAAAAAATATACCTACTCCTACAAAACAAAGAGATTTGAGGAGTATTTTAGGCAATGTTTTTTATTATCGAATATTTGTCGAAAATTTCAACAAAATAGCTTCACCATTGTTTGTGTTACTTACTAAAGATGTCAAGAATGTTTGGACAACAACTTATCAACAATATTTTGAAATTCTAATAAAAAAAAAAACAACAACAACAACAACAACTTATCAACAAAACTAATACTCCTGTTATGCAAGGACCAAATTGGCATATTAAATTTCATATTTATTCTAATGCTTCTAAAAGCAATTTGGGTGTTGTGTTAGGATGGTTGGGTATGTGTTATATTTTTTTCACAACTAGGCCCATGGGAAATACATTGCACTAGGTGTGACAGGGGTGGCAACATCCCCCCTATTCGGGGGGTCGCAAGGGGGAAGTAGCTTTGTACATGAGGTTTGTTGAAAATAGAAAAAAGAAATGTTAAAAATATAATCTAGAAATTCGAATTTAATTTGTCCTTGAATTAAATTGTGAATTAAAATCGAATTCTATTCTCATAGAAACTTGTAAATAGTTAATTAAGTTTAATTGACTTAATTAGCTTAGGAATTTTGAGTTGGAAGTATTTTGGAAGTCATGTGTATCTTCTCCCTAAATTTTAGGGGTCCAATATGAGTTTAAATTGAGTTGTAATTAGATAACTCAGTATACTGAGTTATGGTCAGTTAAATTAGTTTTAATTGTTTGTGGAATTAATAGAGGACTAACAGTCAGTTGGTGCATGGGTACATCCAAAAGTGTTACTCTAGTTAACTGGAGATTCCTTCATGAGAAACTCATGCATGTCAGTTCAGAGAAAGACCCAGTTGAGACTAGAGTGCAGGGACAATCTACTATCAATTGTATGATTTACTGAGTTGTAAATATCATGCATGTAATCAGAGAAGGACCTATGCTTGGATTGGGGCAATACATTGCACTATGCATGACAGGGGTGGTGACAGGCCCCCCTATTCAAGGGGTTTCAAGGGGGAAGTAGCCCCCTACACGGGATATGTTGAAAATATCAAAAAGAAATGTTAAAAATAGAATCCAGAAATTCCAATTTAATTTGTTCTTGAACTAAATTGTGAATTAAAATCGAATTCTATTCTCATAGCAACTTGTAAATAGTTAATTAGGTTTAGTTGACTTGATTAACTTAGGAATTTCGAGTTTGAAGTCTTTTGGAAGTCATGTATATGCTATCCCTAAATTTTAGGGTTCCAGTATAAGTTTAAATTGAGTTGTAATTAGATAACTTAGTTTACTGAGTTATGGTCAGTTAAATTAGTTTTATCTGTTTGTGGAACTAATAGAGGACTAACAATTAGTTTGTGCACAGGTGCATCCACAAGTGTTACTCCAGTTAACTGAATATTTGTCATGAGAAACTCATGCATATCAGTTCAAAGAAAGACCCAGTTGAGACTAGAGTGCAGGGACAATGTACTATCAATTGTATGATTTACTGAGTTGTAAATATCATGCATGCAATCAGAGAAGAACATATGCTTGGATTCAGGAATACATTGCACTATGCATGACAGGGGTGGTGACAGCCCCCCCTATTCAGGGGGTCGCAAGGGTGAAGTATCCCCCTACACGAGGTTTGTTGAAAATAGAAAAAAGAAATGTTAAAAATAGAATCCATAAATTCCAATTTAATTTGTCCTTGAATTAAATTGTGAATTAAAATTGAATTCTATTCTCATAGAAACTTGTAAATAGTTAATTATGTTTAACTAACTTAATTAGCTTAGGAATTTCGAGTTGGAAGTATTTTGGAATTCATTTATATGTTCTCCCTAAATTTTAGGGGTCTAGTATGAGTTTAAAATGAGTTGTAATTAGATAACTCAGTTTACAGAGTTATGGTTAGTTAAATTAGTTTTAACTGTTTGTGGAACTAATAGAGGACTAATAGTCAGTTGGAAGCATGAATTCCCTTTAAATATGGACCATTCATCCTTGTTGGCTTGAGGGGTCCTGACCCAGGTTCAGAGTTAGCTGTGCCAACCAACAAAACTGTAACTTATGGCCATTTCGGCAACAATTCACGTAGCGCAGGTTGCAGTCTCACCCAAAGCATTATTAGGGGATGACAAAACCAGGTTTCTACATCTAGAGGTTAGTGTGATGGGTTATTGTGGTTCCTAGGGATTATTCCAGTTTTCGTGAACCCTAACCCTTGAAATATAGATAATTGCAGTAACTCACAGAAACAGAATCTAACCCTTCGTGAAGAGCTTTACAAATTCATAACATCAATTAAATCAGATGATCTATTACTTTCGTGCATCAATTAAGCATTTCTTCAGATAAATTCAGATAACAGAGTGAATAGAAAGAAATTTCATAAGCAAAAATATAGATGCACAAATACACAATTATGGCTCAAATTAGTATTTATTAGATGTATTCTTTTTGTTACAAACTCTTCTTCCCTATGCACTCAACTACAGGGGTCCACGCACTCAGCCCGTAGACTTACCAATGTCTCAGCGCACTCAGTAATATGAGCCTTCTCCTTCACCTAAGTATAGGAAACAAAATTTCCTGCCTTATCTTACTCGCCTATACAATGATATTCTATTCTATGATGATCTCCTAGACTCGCTATGACTCCTTTATATATAGCCTTCTATTTTACAATACCATGGTTCATGAACCATGGGAAGGTCACAAAACCTCCTATCTTCTAACAAACTGATGGACTAAGCTCCTTTTCACTCTTATGACCTTCATGCTCCACTCACACAAAATGCGGAGACTTTAAAATTATAACAAAATTAATGAGAAAGTTTACGCCAGGGCACCTTGTCCCAATAGGCCCCCAAGAAAATTTCGTGACTTGTCCTCGAGTCACTCTATTGGCACCTCGATCTTCACTTGCAACTCGTTGAACTCCACCTTCAAAACTTGGAGGTCCATTGTCCGCTACATAGCCACTTATTGCACTGCTTCGTATTCCTCGAACAAGAACAACAACCACCTGCAATCCCCCCCCCCCCCCCCCCCCCCCCCCCCCCCCCCCCCCCCCCCCCCCCCCCCAACAACACAGGCTTGTTTACCAAGTAATTTAGAGTAGAATGGTTTGTATACATCTTGAAGTGTACTCCCAATAGATAGTGCCAAAATTTATTTAATGCATAGACCATCGCTAGTCCTTCGCACTCTGTGGTTGAGTATTTCTTTTCTTCCTTCAATAACTTCCTACTCGCAAATGTTGTAAGGTGGTCAATATCTCCTTTGCCTGGTTGGGCAAGTACTGCATCTAGCACAATACATGATGCATCAACATGAACATGAAACTCCTTCTTCCAATCAGGGAACACTAGGATGGGTGCAGTGACCATTTTCTCCTTCAAAACATCCAAACTTTTTTGAAAATTTTTGTCCCAACTTAAGGTCGCATTGTTTTTCAACAGTTTTTCCATTGGCTTAGTTATTTGTGCATATGCTTTGATGAACTTCCTGTAATACACGGTATGGCCCAACATTTCTCGCAATTTCTTAACGTTCTTTGGGGCCTCCAAATTAACAATGACTACTATCTTGGTAGGGTCTCATCAACAAGTGTAGAAGGATTGTGAAAAGGCATGGCATGATCACCATATCAAACAACGCACCTTCAAGAAGGAATATTTGGTATTTCTTTATGACAGTAAGTTTACAAAATTCCCCAGAAAATTTCAAATGCATTGGCTAGGAGACTACATCGTTAAGGAAATTACAGATGGTGGCGCAGTTTAGCTTGTGAAGTTGAATGGGGAATCATTCCCACAAAAGGTCAATGGCAGTCGATTGAAGCTGTACACGGGTGATCCTACTCCTGCATAATGACCATATCATTGCAGGATAGTCTTAGTACTCGAGGTAGCTGTAAGGAGGAACGAGACTTCAAACAAAACTGCCCGAAAGTTAGATAGGAAAAGTGAAGGGTCTGTGCAACAAATCGAAGGATGGCACCAAAGAGATTCAAGTCGAAGGAGTTGTGCTAGGTGGGTAGGCCCCGTGTAGCCTGACCAAAAAGTGACTGTTGGAAATATTGTAGATGATTGTATGGAAAAATTTCTGTTGAAAGGAGTAGGGAAAATGCATTTATGGAACATATCTTTGGAAATATTCCGTCAAATATGCATTATTGATCAAGAATTGGAGGGAATGGTTGGATTTGAATTCAAATTCATCTATAAATATGGCATGCCACTCTGCGTTTGAACACTTTTATTCCTGAGAGTTTTCCTTGGGAT
This sequence comes from Pinus taeda, assembly GCA_000404065.3. Taxonomy (NCBI): domain Eukaryota; kingdom Viridiplantae; phylum Streptophyta; class Pinopsida; order Pinales; family Pinaceae; genus Pinus; species Pinus taeda. The sequence goes on from APFE030361369.1 coordinate 132,316, forward strand.
TTTTCACCTTGATTTGTGCTGAGAACTACACTATATGTCTTGTCCAGATTGGGAGGAACTCTTTTCACAACCAGGGTTGGCAGACGTGCCTGAAATTGTCCGTAAGAGATTTCTGGATAGAACCATTGTAACTCCCCCTGAGATGGAGGCAACCCCATCTATCCCTGTAGGATTTCTGACTACGGCGCCTAGGTCTCCTAGACCTAAGCCTTTTGCTTCCAAGGCAAGAGACAAGAAGAAGAAGAAACCTCAGGATGTCACAGTGAGGCAGTCACCCTGAAAAACCCCATGGAAATCTGCCAGAAGGGGAAGATGGATCAGTCACAATAGACGATAGAGTCGATGGATTTATATGAATAAGAACTACGATGAGGCATAGAAGAAATTAATGTTGAGGAGGGTGAGTTGATAAATTGGCTGCCGAAATATGTTTTGCCATGAAAGGCCATGGCTAAAGTACCAAAATATCCCGACAACACAAAGTTCATGGTGTCCACGCCACTATTTTTGGAGAAATTCATGTTTGAGGGTGTGTTGTTGGCCCAAATTCTAACCCTAAAGATGGAGGATTGGACTTAGGGGACCATGAGAAGTTCCCTCAGTTGGCACCGAGCAAATACCTATCCAAGGTATATTATGAAGAGTCAGAAGTCACACAGTTGGAGCCGATGAAATGGGTAGCTGGTGTTGGGGTTACGGGGCTCCTGAATATGCTATGGGTGCCACACTTTAGTCACACAAACATAAACACCATCTTTGTGCATCAATCGATAACATTGGTCCATGACGGGTGTCTATGCGAGGGGAACCCATCCCCATAACTGACATGTTAATCCACCGGATTACATTGTTTCCATACCAAGGAGTGGACCATGCAGAGGAATTTGGAGGGAAAAAGAAGGAAAAGAAGATCGTGAATCAAATGAAGAGTGAGTTTTCTCTCATAAAGAAGTCGCGTGGGTACTCCATCTGCTCTATCTCGAATCTTGCGGTGTTGTTTTCCGCATAGATATTAGCAGGAAAGATAATGCATAAGTGTTGCACAAATGAAGTACCAGCACTAGTGATCTCTTTGGTTGCTCAGTGCGCCAAAGGAGTCCTGTATAACTGGGCTCAGTATTTATGCAGGGAGTTTCTGGAGAATTACAGGGAAGCCCAAGATGAGGGCAAGGCATTCCATTACACCTAGTTGCTCCTATTGATAGCACTGGCAGATTGAAGGATACCTGAGGATAGTAAGTTTCCTCCTCATGATTCAGACCTTCTGGAGGCATCAAAGTTGATTTCTCTCTGGGATACCAAGGATCCCACGCGCATCATAGAGGTGGAGATATTTTGGGTCCCTTTTGAGATCGAACTGAGGACGGTGATTAGCTAGCAGACAAGGCTATCATCCACATTGCATGCGCAATATGAAACCATAGCTGACTTTTAAGAAGATTTCCACAATCTTCATATTTGCATGAAGAAGGATGCCATGAGGGTATGGCACAAGTTTCCTTACTTCGTGGATGAGGAGGATGTAACAGGGGTCATCAGCAAGTGGCCAAGTGACTAGCTCACCCCTTCATATGTTAGCACAGGTACCAGTAAGGTCGCTGAAGGATCAATCACATAGATGAAGACAATATAGAATAAAAAGGAAGCACAAAAGGCTTCCACTTGGGAAAAATTTACACAGAAGAAGGCAATTGCTGCATGAGAGAAAGAAGAGGCAGCCAAGGAAAAAGTAGAACATGAGAAAATGACGTCACAAACCACAATTGGAGGAGTCAGAAAAGGAGAAAACACTAGAGGAGGACAAAACAAAGGAACAAGATGAAGGTGGTGTGGAGTTAGAATCCCCCTTTGTAGTGAGGACATGGAAGAAGTAGACCTCAACTGGGACATGCAAGAAACAAAAGTATGACAGATCAGTAGGCACAACCCCTTTGGTCCTCACTGAAGGGGACTTAGATGAAATAGGTGATATGGTCCACGAAAAGACAATAGATATTTGGGGCCACTTTGAGGAATAGTATCGGTAGGCATTGGGAAAGGTTCAGCAAGACCTGCGTGAGTTGAAGGTCCAAACAGGTAGGATACAAGTGAGCATAGGACAAGCGAGTGGGAAGAAAGCGAGCTTGCGTCAAGTGAGCAAGTCAGTTATGGACATAGAGATGACTTTGGATCTTCGTGCCATTCAACTACCATAAGGATCTCTGTGTGCCGAGACAGGAGAAGAAAGAGCCCAACCGATGCATATGAAGAACCTAAGCTTAAATCTCATAGTGTTCCCCATCCAGACCCTACATGAACTACACCAAGGGGTGTCTGATGAATTAAGGGTTCGGGAGCAATGCACACTGTTGATAACTAGTGAAGTTAAGACAAAAAATCAACATATTTTCAAGGAGAAGGCATAGGCACTTAAAGACAAAGAGGAGATCACAATGCGGAGCCAACAGTTGGAAGCCACCATTGCATAGGTCTATAGTGAGCTTCCAGACCTCAAGATCCTGGCAGAAGCGACCTCAGTGGAAACGATCAAAAACTGACTGCTACAGTGAAGGAGTCCAAGGATGAAATTGACCAAGTCTGGTTTGAGTTGGAGCTGTAGATATCAGAGTTAAAACTTAAACTGTGTTGACTTGATGGGCCCTGACCCAGGTTCAATGTTAGTCAACCAAGAAAATCCCTACACTAATGGCCCTTTCAACATCTGTCCGTGGAGCGCGGACTAAAGTCTCACCTGAAGCAGTATGGGGGGATGCAAGAACCAATTTTCCACACCCTGAGATGGTTTTGATGTTGATTTTATACCTTAAACCCTTCCTTTGTGCATATTGATAAGCCTTTAGGGCTTATCGATGTACTTACTCTTTCATCTCTCAGTACCTCTGTGAAGGTATACTATTGTCCTTCGTGCACCCCCAACTAGTGGCTCAGATACTTACGCGCCTTTGTTACTTTGTTATTGTACGATTTCCTGAATTATCTTAAGTGTTCACCAATTTTACCATGTAATTAGGATTGTCTTCACGTAAACATATATCCTTATTTGCATTCATATAATAGATAGAAACATATACATTCACGCATCAAATTATCATTATAACATAAACCCATAACTTAACATAACATAATCACATGTGATCCATAAAGGAAAAATATATAGTAATTTCAAAATTCTTCTCTTTATTGATGATTCAGATTTTCAATACAGACTCTATCTGCCCTATGCACACAGCTGTAGGGGTTCGCACACTCAGCTGCAGACTTCTACCCTAGGCCTCTGCATACTCAGCTGTAGAGCCTCTTCCTACGCTAAGAGTCTCACTCTTAGCTCTTCATAGACTCATCAAGCACTTCTGCTTTTTTCCCACTTTACTTCTAAGACTCCCTTTTTATACAATCCCATGGTCCGCAGACGAAGGGCAGATCTCTAAAACCGACACAAGATATCTAAACTAAGGGTGGAAACCATTTTTGACTCTTGCTATCTTGATGTCCGTGGCCAAAAAATGCAGAGAATTTACATTCATTTGTACAAAATTCGGGCTTTCTGCCCCAAAATTAGGCTTTTAGTCCCAAAAATGACCCTAGGGGACCCTTTCTCAACAGGCCCCCAACACAAACATGGCGACTCGCCCTCGCGTCACTTAGCTGGCATGGATATATTGTCGCGAAGACCTCCTAGCTCGACTTGGACTATTGCAACTTTGGCGGTACACTGTGCTGCTACCTGTTTCATCTCCTTAACCAACTGATCCATTGTTGGCCCTACATCACTTGACTGAATCTTTTGCTTAGTCTTCTACAGACTAGCTAGCTTGCCTTCAATTGTGGCCATGATCAAATAGGCTTCATCCAACCAAGGCTGTAAGCAAGCATTCAACACTACTTCCTTGTGCTGAGTTGCATCTACCGGCTCTTTCAAATCCTTGGCCTCTTGCAGCTTTGCTAGCCTCTGCGTGATGGAAACAATGTGTGTCGTTGCTTTAACTTCATCTTAACGCTGCTGCAACTCCCGTTTTTCTGTTTCCAGCCTCTACACAGTGGGGTCTTCCTGCAGGCTGGTGACCACCTCTAGCGACTACTCAAAGAGTGTTGTGCAATCCTTTACTACGCTGTCTACTGCTGCTATGACATATTTCATAGCTGACTCGCGCTATTATTTGATTCCTGGCAGAGTCAAAGGTTGGGCCTTTAACTGCAACTCTGCGATTTTGAGGTTTAGTTCCAACTGGACCTTTGCCAATTCTGTGCATGTGTCATGTACTCCAACAATGAGCTTCCGAACCCGCACATATACTGGCTCAACCTTGGGAATATCAAGCTTCAAGAAAAATTTGCATGCCTCAGCCACAACCCTAATCATGCACTGACTCTTGTCCATAAGGTCTTTCACGAGGTCAATGAAGGAGTGTCATTGTACAACCATCTGGGCGTTGTTAATATTCTACTCACTAATGACCAGTAACGTTCACTGTTCGTGGGCCCGCAGTTCCGTGATCACGCCATCTTGCAAAAGGTGATGTGCCTCACTAGGAAGCGTGACCAAATTAAGTCCAACTCCCTTGAGGGTGCTAATAGCAGGCATGTCAGCTTCTATCTCTGTAGTCAGTGCTCCATCCAACAACACTATTGCTCGGGGATCTTATGTGTGTAGCATCCCTGCGACTTCGAAGGTGTTAGGTGCCAAACTAGTTGACACCGTGCTGGTCTGTACCTATGATGCGTGGATCTGTAGCTCACGCAGACCCATCCGGATAATACCCAAAGCCTGTTTTTGCTACTATTCGAACTACTGCAACAGTTCCTTGGTGGCATCCCTCACCGTATCACCTATGTCATTCAAGTCCCCCTCCATTAGGGTGATCGGGTCGAGAGATGTCTTACTAGCCTTGGAATTCTTCCATGGCACTACTTTCTCTGTATCTCTGGTGTGCTTGGTGCGGAACAGAGTCGTCTCTAGGTTTTCTCCTCCCTCCTCCGTCTATTCGTCCTTTTCTTCTGGCTCCGAGGAAGGCGACGTCTGACTCTAGTCAGAGCTACGTTCCTCTTCCTCTACTTGCCCACTTGTCTACTTCGCAGAATTGCACTCTACCTTGGTATTATCCTTGGCCTCCTTTATTTTCTTCACGATTAACTGTTCTATCTTCAGCTTGGCTTCTTCCTTCTTTCGATGTGTGGCAAACTTGCTATATTCTGCTGTCAAGTCTGTGGCAATGCACCAATCTACTGGCCAATGGTCAAGGACCACTGCAATTGCGTCATCTGTGGCCAAGTATGGCAGGTCATGCCACTTCTGTTTAAGGTCCTTTCGCACATGTATTGAGACATGGTGGAAGTTGACCTTGAATTCCACATACTCCTGCAGCCTATCAAAATTTGTTGGTAACAACCACAGCTTGCGATTGATTGCCATATGGATTCTCATCTCCATCAAGATCTAGAAGATATTGTTGTCCTTGATCCACTGAGGATCCTTCATAGCCCACAGTGAAGTGAACTTTGTTGCTTCCGGTAGGTGTGGCGTGACCAGAGGAAAATGGATATCCTCGGGAATTCCCATGCAACAAGCATTATGGACAGCAATAGCCATTCATAGTGGAATGTCTTACTATGATCCCGCACCTCGCGGCAGTTCACGAGGAACTCACCACAAAGGTAGTGTGCCCAGTTAAACTGTACGCCCTCCATGCACTGGGCCACCAAGGCTATCACTGGTGTTGACACTTCATCTATGCAACACTTCCTCATGACCTTTCCTGCCAAGATTTGCATCGCCACTTTAACCACGGGGTCACAGATACTTGTAATGGCATAGTTGTGTGAATTCTTTACTAGCTTGAATTTTTCCTTCATCACCTTAGCAAGGGCATGCTCACCGACCTTTCCACCAAATACCATGGCCGATTTTTCTCCTGAGTGCGGCAGCCGTGTGACCCTATGGATTAGCATGTCAGTGATGGGTATTGGATCCTCTAGCCACATACACCCATTGTGCACCAAGCACAACAACCGCTCGATCACGATCATCGTGATGGGTGCGCGATTGTAATGCAACACTCACAACAGGTTTAGCAGGCCTGCCTTGTCCACGCCTTTCAGTCACTTCCTTGGCTCCAAAGCGGTCACCCTAGTGTTTTTGTGGAAGACATGGTGCATAAGTTGGTTTGTCGCTAAATGAGGGAAATGTTCATGTTAGCTAAATCCAAGTCTTCCAATTTTAAAAGGTGGACACGCCCTAAGCGTGGTCCCTCAAAGACAATTTTCTCTGGAAGTAGGGGTGTGTGTAGGGTGACCTTACTCTCATCAATATCCTTTGGCACCTTTGTTTTACCCCTGTGCGGAGGAATGTACTCAGGTAGCTTAGAAATGGGGTCAGACCCCTCAACCTCAAAATCCTCGGTTTCCATCACAATATCCTCGTCATCCATGGAGATTTCTTCGACCTCTGCTGTCACCTCTAAGTCAATCACCTTGCCCTTTTCCTGCATGGTGGGCTTATCCTTTTGTGGGTTCTTTCTAGGTTATGCGTGCACCGAATGTGGTGTCATGGCCTGCGTGCCTTTCATGTTCTTTGGACCCTCATTAGTTGGGGTAGGCCTCGACTTGGGCAACCGTGGTGACCTAGGTACTTCAACTAGTACTTCCGAAATTACCACCTTTGGGGCAACTCCTTCGGCTACCATGGCTACCCCTGGAACAACTCCTTTAATCGTCATTACTTCCCCAACATTTACAGTCTCAACTAGCGTCAACATGATGCTATTCAACAACTCTTGTGTCTCCTTTGGAAACTTCTCAAACACTGAACTTGCTATCAAAACTTCAAAGTTTTCACGGTTTGTGTGCACCTGAGAGCTCAACACTTCAATTCTCAAAATGGCAAGTGTTTTCCATTGGGCAACCCTTTGTAATTTATAGGCATTTTCAAATTCAAATTTGACCGTTCCCCCACAATCGGTTCATTAATGATAGATTGGTGGCAGATTTTCAAAGATATGGTCCATAAATTCCGACTTAAATGCTGCCCCCCACTCCATTTGGCCATTTTCTCATTGTCAAATCATGAAAAGTGACTTTGACAGTCACTTTCCGGCTATCCTGCGTGGTTTTTCCTTTGGTAGCACAGCTCCCTGTGCACTTCTGCAGGCTCTGTGACATTTCTTCGTTCCACGTAGTTCCCCAATCGCACAGCGCTCTGACCCGGGAAGTGTAGTTTATAGTCCCACACTTCCTTTCACATGCCCGAAGCACTAAGACTGTGCTTGCCTCATCTAGTCACCTAGTTGGATCACTCGTGTATGGCTTCAATCAGCTGCCATTCACCTTCCCTTGGAAGGGTTCTCCATTCAATTTGACCAGCTGAACTGCTCCACCATCGGTAATCTCCTTGATGACATATGACTCTAGCCACTGCATCCTAAATTTCCCTAGAAATTTATCAAATTTGTTGTCATATAACAAGACCAAATCATTTACCTTGAAGGTGCATAGTTTGATGTGCCACTCGTGCCATGCCTTTTCGCACTCCTTTTGAACTTGTTGTTGAAATCCAACTAGAAATTGGTCCTCCTCAAGCTCTGCTAGCTACGCGAGCCTCTCTTCCAGGGCTCCATGATTTTCCATTCTTGTGAGTGCCACTATGCACATACTAGGTACAATGTATTCCATTGGCATCGCATCTTCTACACCATACACGAGTCTGAAAGGCATTTGTCTAGTCAACTTCTTGCAAGTCGTTCTGTAGGCCCATAGCACCGCGGGTACGTGCACATCCCAGTCATTTCTCTGAGCATTGTAGACCTTCGTTAGCATGCTCTCCACTATCTTATTTAATGCTTCCGCCGTCCCATTAGCCTACAGATGATAAGTCATACTTTTCTGATGATACATCTGAAATTCCTATGTCAACGCACTGATTGTTTCGTTAAGAAAGTGCATACTACAATCACTCATCAAGATCTTTGGACACGTGAATCTCATAAGGACATACTCAAAAATATATTTTGCTACCGTCGCACCTGTGCAGTCCTTCACAGGTTGTGCTCCGCCCATTTGGTCAAATACTCAGTCGCGATGATGATGTACAATGTACTCGTCGTCTTTCCTTGAGGCTGAATTGGTCCCACAAAGTCAATTGCCCATTTTTTGAATGGTTGTAATGTCACCTACGGCATTAGGGGAAACTCATCCCTCTGCGATGGTCTGCTAGTGATTTGACATGCATCACATGCCCTACAATATGCTTTCGAATCCTTGTGCATTATGCCACCACAACCCAACCCGTAGAATCTTCTGTACTTTTGCTTTCCCTACATAATTTCCTCCCGTAGCTCCTCCATGAGCCTCAGCGAGGATGTTGCTTCGTTCAAAGTCAGGCACATAACGTTGCAATATTTTGTCTGACCCCATTTTGTACAAGTGCCCTATAGAAAAGTCTGTTGCGTGCACTACTAGGTCCTTCTTCTATTGACTTGTAAAACCTTCCGGAGCCGATCCTCCTATCAGGAAGTGGATAATATATTCAAAGTGATTGCCTGCAATGTGCACTGCAAAGAGTTGGGCATCAGGTAGTCCTTCCTCTAAATTAGTAGGTTCCTCTCTAGTTTCAATGCTAGACAGATGATCAGGTCCTGCATTCAGTCGTCTTGCCTTCACAATAACCTCAAAGTCGTACTCCTGGAACAACAGTAGCCACCTACATATTTTCCCCCCAACACAGGCTTGTTGACTAGGTACTTCAACCCAGAATGATTCGTATACATCTTAAAGTTTCCACCCAACAAATAGTTCTTGAACTTGTGGAGTGTGTAAACCATAGCTAATCCTTCATGCTTTGTCATGGAATAAATTTTCTCTGCTTTAGACAATTTCCTACTTGCAAACTCTATAGGATGATCCAGTTATCTCTCACTAGCCTGTGTCAGTACGACCCCCAGCGCAATACATGATGTGTCCATGTGCACATGAAATTCCTTCTTTTAATCCGGGAAGACTAGGATCGACACGGTGACCATTTTCTCTTTCAGCACATCCAAGCTCTTCTGATAGTCATCATTCCAACAGAACATAGCATCCTTTTTCAACAATTTCTCCATAGGCACATTGATCTGGGCATAACTCTTAATGAACTTCCTATAGTATCCGATATGCCCTAGAGTTGTGCGCAACTGTTTCACATTCCTCAGCACCTACAAGTTGATTATCACCATGATCTTTGCAGGGTCTACCATCAATCCTTGTCCACATACCACATGACCCAACAAGATATCAAAAGGGACACAAAACAAACACTTCTTCAAATTGAGCACGATCTAGTATCTCCTACATGTATCTAGCATCAATCACAGACTTGCCACATGGTTCTTAACCAATCCAAACACTTTCCAATCATAAAAGTATACCTCTAGAAATTTATGAATGAGTCTTTGAATGTCGCAATGACTACGCGCAAAAAGATCGTTGGTGAATTCTTCCACCTAAAAGGCATTACGATGTATTGAAAACATCCCCATTCAGTCACAAAGGTCTTCTTGCTTTTATCTTCAGGCACGATTTTGATTTGATGGTACCCAGAGAACCCATCAGTGAAAGAGTTTGCTTCTTGGCCGCTTACATTATCCAGGACCTAGTCAATGAATGGGGTTGGGAAAGGATCATGCACACAAGTGTCATTCAATTTCTTGAGATCTATGAATATCCTTATTTCTTCCTTCTATTTCTTTTCCTGAAACACTATTGGGCTTACCCAATCAGATTCTGCCACTGGTTCAATAATGCCCACCGTGAGCATCTTATCTAACTCAACACAAACCCTTTCCTTATACTTCGGGTTGAGGCGGTACGGTATTTGTTTCATGGGCTTCACATCTGGTTTTAGGGTGATCTTCATGACACCCAGTTCTCTTATTATCCCTTTCAGATTAGAAAACTTCATGGGGAATAAGCCCTGATATTCGTGGAGTAGTTTGGCGACCTTATCTACTGTCGTGTCACCCCAATAGTCCCCAATATTTGCAAACTTCGGTTCTTCCTCCGTGCCAATGTTCACCTGTCTGGTCTTGAGCGGCTCAGCTATGTCTGGGTTCTCTAGCTATGGTCCTTCAACTCCATGATAACCTTCAATCTCTGGGATATTAGCCTTTCTCGGGTCTTCATCTTCTTCTTCCACTATTACATTGTAACATTCCAACGCATGGCTCATCTAGGTAGTCCAATCCAGTTGAATCAGGTCTAGAGGATCTTGTGGTACCCTAAAGATGGTTGTCTTAACCTCTTGCAATGCTTCATTGATGGGGTCAAATAAATCATCAAAACTGAACGTCATAAGAAATACTTGGCATAAAACATCCCATTCTTTAGTGCCATGACAAAGTTCTTTCTCCAAGTACCAATTCATTGGTATGAAAAAATAGATGGACCCACTGTGGCTGAGGCTTTGCTCCATATGCTTCAGTCCATTTGGCCAAATGATTGCATGGATCATTCCCCCCATCATACTTTTTTGTTAGTCATACCTTCGAGTGGCCAAAGCGTATCCTCATCATCCTCCTATATTCGTGCCAATCATCAAAACTACCCTTGTGCATACCCCACCATCTTACAGTTGTAGCGTGCAATGCCCAATCTAATGCCTGGAAGTGATGCTTCTCAGGAAATTCCCTTTCGAATGCATCCAAAAAGTGATCAATGTCAGTTAGCCCATCATAGTGAGGTAGATTCCTTACCTCTGATGATACGCAGTTCAATGACTTGGTCATCATATTACAACGCAGTGTAGATACTTCATGCAGTAAGTTCTACCTATGCTCTAGTTCTTCATCCGAATTTGATGTGCAGGAGCTCTCGTGGTCCCATGCAATACATCCGTCTGATCTCAGATTCACCCAATCTTGGTCTCGTGTCGTTATCCTGTAAATTTGGTCCAAATCGTCATCACTTTCATAGTCATGGACCAGTTCTGTACAGCGCGGTCCTTCTGCAAGATTCAGTGGCACCACTACGCAGAGCGATTTCTTTTCAAATATCATCTTTCACTTCTTTGGGTTGATTACCCCATTCATGTTTGTGGCCCAATCGATCCCAAGGAGCACAGGGTAGGGATTGCTATCATCCACAATCTCTATTACTTGAAAAGCTTCCAGTGTGCTTATGCCTTTGATGTCAACTGTTACCCCTTGTAGCCTCCCCATTGGGATGATTTTTTGTTTATTCTCCATCCTTAACTGGATCAGAGACCACTAGAGTGCAGGTCTCCCCATTCTTTCCCATGTTTTTTTGGAAAAACATTCATGTCGGACCCCAGATCCAAGATAACTTGGTCCATTTCGTATTCCCCTACCTGCGCAGTGAGTCTCATCTCATGTCTAGTCCTTGCCTTATGCCTACCAAGCTTTTCGACTAAGCGCGGTTCACCACTAGCAGTGTCCTTGCCAGCGCACCAATTGATCAGTTCATGCAGTCCCTTCATAGCCTTACTATCATAGAGTAGTTTCATATAGGTCTCTAATAACGTGGTAATCATGGATGGGTCCATTTCTTCAACTGGTTTCTCCTGACTTCCTGAGGTAGAGGCCTTAGTGAAGCTTTTCTTTGCTTCCATAAAGGTTTCTTTTGCATGCTCCAGATCAAACCTAGTCTCCTTTTTTGGTTCTTTGTAGGTTGCTTCCATTTATCCTCACTAGTCGTTCTTCCTCTCTAAAGCATAATGTTTACCTTAGGGTCTTCCTCTTAAGGCTCAACCCTCATCATCTGGAGGTTTTGCATCGACTACGCCTACTTTTCGTGAATCTTAGCCAACAATATAGGGCAATCCTCAGTCACATCGTCAAACTGAGTAAAGTAGTGGCATGATAGTCGTGTCGGATTCAGGCAATCTCTCGCGTAGTGTCCTGGTCCTCCACAATTGTAACAAATACACTGCCCTCGGCCTCTACTAGGCCCCCCTCCATCTCATCCTTGGCCACGCCCCTAATACTCACCTCGCACTCCCCTAGTGCCTTGGTTTGGAGGTCGTGTTTCTGCCTACACCCTTTATGTAGGTGTCTTGTCCGTCATTAATTTGTAACTACGGCAATTGCACTCATCATGACCTACTGATTGACAAAATTTGCAGAAGAGTTGTTGTGGTGTCTATATGAATTTCTGCAGCAAATGGAAATTGTCAATCACATGTTTCCTAGCTACCTGGCATATAGCACACCATAGCACGGGCCCTGTACTTGGTCTTGTCGCAGCCTTCGGCCTTGGAGGAATCGGTCCCCCTGCTGCAACATAGTTCTCAAAGATGGGACATTGGTCCTTGTCATGCACCTGACCTTTTCATTTTAGGCACCAAACTTCTTCGCACACCTTCAGCCAAGTTGTTTTGTCTTTCTTCAGACTTTTCATTTCAAGGCAAAGGTTCTGCAACTGTGTGTGAATCTGTTGACCCCCAAGATTAACATCTTGCATTGGTGTCTCATGTAGTGTCATCGCAATTTCCAAAGCTTCTGCTTGGGTCTCAATCTTCTGCTTTGATAGTGAAGGTGAGGCAGGAGTGAGGCCATGAACCATTTGTGGTGATGCCCATCAGTTAGGTTCATGTTTGTTGGGCAGCGGATCCCCCCATAGCATGTTTTGGGGCTTGAAGCCTGAGTTTTGGTCAAGTGTAATGTAAAGACCTTGCGAAATGTAGGCGCGGAGCATGAGAGTCTAGGGTTGTCTACCCTAAGATAATGTAATTTAATGTAAAGTGTGTCGTCCTACCCATGGTCCGCAGACCATGGGATTGTTTAAATAGAGCAAGGTTCTAAGTGGAAAGGGAGTCTTAGTTTTGACAAGTCACAGATAGATGCGAAGGCATGGTTAGAAGATAGAAGTGAATCTGAAGTGTATTGGGTCGTATTGATAGGTAGAGGCTCTGTAGCTGAGTGCGCAGAGGCCTAGTAGAGTCTGCAACTGAGTGCACGGACCCCTGTAGCTGAGTGCATAGGACAAAGTCGGGTTTGTAACTAAACTTGAGTATTACTAAAGATAAGATTGATTTAGAATATTGTGCGTCTTGTTGTAGATTTGTATTTCTATGTTCTAGTTTTGTATTTCTATGTTCTAGTTATCCTTATGCATTGATATTGTTTTCAAATATGCGCACTCATCTGAAAGTTGAATAAATAATAAATAACACTGGGCTCACACAAATTAAGTTAAGTACTAACATGATAACATAGTGAGAATCGCATCGAAATAATATTGTATTCTCTAAGGTGTGCACGGGTTGATAGAAAGTTGCATGGAGCAGCATAGTGCACATGTAGGGATCGCGAACCTCCAAAACCCTCATCAAGACATTCATAGGGTGTGGAAACCTGGTTCCAACACCCTCCCATACTACTTCAGGTGAGACCTCAGTCCGCGCTCCACGGACTTTTGCCAAAAGGGCCAGTAGTACCGGGATTTGCTTGGCTAAACTCAGCGCTGAACCTGGGTCAGGCCCCATGTAGCCAACAAATGGTTATGTTCCTGGGACCGAGATCTGCATAAGCGATGTCTGATGTCATGCCACTGGAACCCAACAAAGAAGGAAATTGATGAGGGGTTGGACAAGAAGATTCATGAGTTTGCGACACAGGAAAATGGAACTTTGCAGGTATCCGAGAAAAGGTGGTTGGATCGCTGCGTGTATATGGAAATACATGAGATTTTCTTCGCATCCTTTCCTTCTGAACTGTATGAGAGGATCACGAGGTTAACCAAAAACCAAGGAAGGTGTAAGCTCAACCAACTGATAGTGTGGGCTCCGTAATTAGTGCGCAGACTAGAGGCATTAAAAGATAAGATCGCGTGAGCTGCAGACCATTGGCTCAACTGGATAATAGGGGGATTTATCACTGAGTTTGTGGTAGACACGACCATGAGCTATAGTGAAGCAAAATGACGTTTCCTCAAGGGACTGCAAGGTAATTACATTAAATCTATGAATACCTAGATTAAGACATTGTTATGTGAAAAGTGGTTTATGCGAATATATTAATGTTTGGAATGGCGCAGAGTGGAAAGATCTACAAAGGTAGTAGGGAATTAGGAAACAGTCCCTTAATTTCATCTTCACGAGAGAGTGAGGAAGAGCTCACTCGAGTCTCTTCAAGAAGTGCGATCATTTTGATAAGGCGGGGCATTCCGCAGTTACCAACTCCGCCCATGCCACCACCCACTTCACCTCCTTCACCTCCGTCTCCACCCACTCCACCTCCACCAACCTCGTAGTTTAGCATGGCGAGCACAATCAAGCTACCCGTATTCAAAGGAGTAGGGAATGAGGATCCAGACTAGTTCTGGTTTGTGGTGAGAGAAGCATGGGAAGCGAAAGGGGTCACAGACGACAACATTAAGAAGGCTACATTGGTGAGCGTGCTATAGGATCGCGCATTGACAAGGTATATCAAGCACTCTAATGACCACTGAAATGCAGGGATAGTAGAGATCCAGAATGCGTTGACCAAAGAATTTAGCCAGCTGAAATCAGAGACACAGTCAATCATCAGGTTTAAAGAGATCGTGATGCTTCTAGGCGAGACCCCCTAGGATCTGGATCAGCGACTGAAGAGTATGAGCCGTGAGGCTAATATGATGCTCACGGATGCACAACATCGCACATGGTTTGTGGCATCTCTGACACCACACCTAAGGACGACACTATCACAACATAAACTTTCTACCCAGGCCAAAGCATTGGAAATGGCGATGAAGTTGCATGAGACATCGATACAAGACCCGAGGCCGGGAGTTCAACAAATCCACGCGAAGCTATAGAATCTATCTTGGAAATGCAAAGCTTGAAGCAGGATAGGGCACTATGGCCAGAGGCACATGAGGAATTATGGTGCGTAAAATGCTAAGGCGAGGGCCATGGCAAGAACCACTGTCCAATATTCGCGAACTACTTGGTAGGAGGGGGGCTAATGTCACTGAGACTAGAGGCACATGCAAGACCGAGTGTGACACCCATGTTATGGTGCGTGATATGTCAGATAGGAGGAAAACACATGATGGATAACTGTCATTTGTTGTAGAAGTATGAACAGACTCCCTAGCAGTTGTTTTGTAATTTCTACAGGTCGGTAGGCCACAACGAGTGCACTTGTCGCAACTACGAGTTAATGATGGAACGGAACCCCACATATAGGATGCAGACAAAAATGTGAGCCCTCGACCCAACTGTGGGGATGGCGTGCACTGGATTTCAGGGGTGAGGTCAAGGATGAGGAGGAGTGGGATCAGGAAGGGGTCACAGACAACTAATTTGTTACAATTGTAGAGGACCAGGGCACTTTGCCCATGATTGCACCAACCCAATGAGAATATCCTGTTCATACTGTGCTCAGTTTGATCATGAAATGTCCTACGTTGATTGCACCGATGTGCGAGAGAGGAGTACTCCAACCTCCTTCGACTCAAAATATCCAAATGATAAGGTCTAAACCGCACGAAGAAGACCCAAATGTGAACATGATGCTCAGAAGCAATGTGACCACAGGGGAGGATAAGGGGAAGTAGCCTAAGGAAGATACATGGGTTCGCAAGTCTCCTACAAAGGAACCTAAGTTTGACTTAGAACGCGCAAAGGAGATGTTCATGGAAGCTAAGAAGAGCTTCATAGAGGCCTCCACTTCAAGTAGTAAGGATCAACTAGAGCTAGGGATGGATCCTTCTATGCTTACTACCTTTCTAGAGACGTGCATGAAATTGTTGTGAGGCAATAAGGTAGTTAAGGGACTACAGGAGTTGATCACCAGGTGCGCAGGATGAGGGGAACTGCACGTAGTCTGGAAACTGGGAAAGCATGCATTGCGCATTAGGAGGGAAATGAGATTGACAGCACAGATTGGCAAGTATGAAATGGATCAGGTCATCCTAGATCTAAGATCGGATGCAAATGTGTTACCAAATCAAACATGGGAACACATGGGAACACATGGGTAGGCCCGCGTTACAATGGTCTCCTATTCAATTATGAATGGTGAACCAATAGAAGATTTTGCCCATGGGGAGTTTGTAAGCGGTAACAATTGATATTGAAGGTGCGAGCACACAAACAGACTTTGAAGTAATAGAGATTGTCAATGACAACAATCCTTATCCCGCATTGCTAGGAATAGACTGGGCCACTGATATGAATGGAGTCATTAACTTGAAGAAGCAGAAGATGATATTCGAGAAAAAGTCCCTATGTGTAGTAGTCCCGCTAGACCTAGTCGAAGGAGCACATTACACTAAACCAGTGCATGACGAGGAGCTGGATTGTATTTACCAGATAATGGTGTGAGACCAGGATCAGGTGAACTCGACTGAAAATGGGAGAATCTCATGGGAGCGCGATGACTCTTGCACTTCGGATTTAGACAAAGAAGTAGAATGCTGGTAGAACCGGTTGCATGAAGTGACAACGCTGAATTGCAACATGATGATTAGATCACTATGTTGCATAATGACAGATGCAAGGGAACTGCCAACATTTAATGGAGTGACAATGGTGGATGAATTCCTGGATAAATTTGAAAGCTCAATACCAGAACAGCAGCAGTACGGTGAGCTAGAATGGGCACTGCACGCAACACCCACACGATGGTGGAGTACACATCAGGAGACCATTGTAAACTGGCACGAATGTAGAATGTGGATGCGCTTATGGTTTGGAATCCCCCAATGTTGAACGAGAGCCAGGAAACCAAGACAAAGCAACTTGTGCGCCCACATGTGTCGATGGGTGCAGATGTGTGCTGTGTAAGCACATCCCAGACTAAGGATCGAAAATCAGAACCAGACATGGTAACAAGAAAAGTGACACACACCACAAATATTTCATGTCAGAGCATTCAAAAATCTATGCAGAATCATGAATAGAGTTCAGCAGGTGAGACAAACTAACTGGGACTTGTGCGTACCAGTTGTTCGATGGGCCTATAGGGCCATAAGAAAAAACCAGAGCACGAAAATGACCCCAACAATGATGAGAATAGACGAAACCATAAGAGCATAGAAGAATCCCCATAAAACAGCTCCCATAGTTGGGACAGTACGCGAGGATCCGGGTAAAGGAATTATGTAGTTACAGGAAGTCATTCAGTGAGGGAACTTGAAACTTCACGAACTCGAAGAAGATTGGGTACGGATGAGAAAGAAAAGCATGATATTAGATGAAGAAATCAACAAACTGGAAATTGAAGTCATGCAAGCATGCTGCGCCAAGAAACTAAGCATGATGGGACAAGGTATGACCAGCCATACTAATGCATTAGAAGAATTTGTGACCCTGCTACCATGGCTACGACCGCACCTTACTAGACAAGGTAAACAGGGGAGCGCACCATACAAGGAAGAATGCGACGCACTGACAGACGCGAGGGTAATTGAGGGGTGCCCGTGGAACATGTTGGCAGGTAAATTGAAGTCTCGCACTAGTGGTGCGACCACCTGACTATCCGTAAGAAGCATAGTCTCAACGCTCCAAAGTGTTGAAAGAGAGCGTGGGACTATAACAGGTTCTATATGGGAGATGCGTGAGATAGAGGTTGCACATAGGATCAGTATGTCATAGGGGTCATGGTTGTGCATAAGGGGTTGCGCTGCTACACGGGTAGGCTGGGAAGTGACCATTGGAGTCACTATTCATGACAAGATGTCCAATTTAGGGCAACGAAGAGCGGGTGGCAGGGAATTAAGACACAAAGTCAGAACTAGATTTGGGGCTAACTGCCACCAATCTCGCATTAATGAGCTGAATAAGGGGGGAATGGTAAAATTTGAATTCAAAAAATCTTATAAATCATAAGTGGCTCTCCACCGAACAACCCTTGGAGTTTTGAGAATTCAGTTGTGGCGCTATCAATTAGGTATGGACTTAACAAATTTGGAGGCTATGAGAGCAAGTTCCGTATTTCAGACATTGCCAAAGGAGACACAGAATTTCCTGATCAAAATGATGTTGAAAACCAAGGGAGCTACATAGAGCTCTACGCCACCGGTGGGGGATGCACTGGAAATCCCTAAATCACCCCAGACGCCGAGGCCCAAAAATTATCCACAGGTAGCAGGATTGGTCTGTATGTCTCCGCGAAATCTATGGTTCGGTAAAATTTCTATGGAAGACAAGGGCAAGACTATTAATATGGAGATTGATGATGAGGAGGAGGATCTCCACTCATTCGTAAAAGAAATTGAGGCAGATGAAGATATGGAGGAAGAAATCTAGCTAGTGCACGCTCAAGAAAAACTGCCCAAGTATGTCCCTCCGCAGAAAGGGAGAGTGAAAGTACCCAAAGATTTGGATGTTGTTAAAAGTGCACTCCAAACCCCATCTCTCCCAAATGGAATTCTAGTTGAAGGATCGGTCTTGGGCTACGTGCCCATGATGAAATTTGAAGATTGGGACCTTGCGGATAGCGAAAAATTCCCACATTTGGAGACTAGCCAACTCATGAAACAAAGCAAGGAGTGGTCAGTTACAACGCTAAAGTCATAGAAATGGTTGTACAGTGTGGAGGAGGTTGGAATACTCCACCTACTATGGATTCCATGCTTTCATCGAGCACCGATCACGATCTTTTTCATCAGGCAACTACTTTGCCTGGTGCATGTAGAAGCCGTGAAGAAGAAATACCATTTGGAAAAGAAATAGAGGGGCTATGTAATCAATAACATTCAAGACAAAGGGTTGGGCGTATCCACCTAGCTACTGGTAGGAAAAGTGATCAGAAAATGTCGCGGCAACGAGGTACCGGCAACAATGATCGCATTGGGCAAACAATGCATAGAGGGGGTACAGTTTAATTGGGTGCAGTTCCTCTGCGAAGAGTTCTTGATGAACTGCAAAGAGGCCCAGGAGCTGAGTAAGACCTTCCACTACGCGTGGTTGCTCTTATCCATCCTATTGGTTGCAGGGGAACTACCTGAGGACAATTAGTTTCCTCCTCTTGACCAGGACTTACCAGAGGCAGCAAAATACGCATCGCTCTGGGCAACAAAGGACATCATGTGAATTCACGAGACCAAGATCCTCTGGATACTCATGGAGGCAAGTGTCTAGATGTGGATCAACAAAAGGCCGCGCCTATCGCCCACGGTCTACGACAGTCTGCGGAGCTTTGCAGACTTTAAGGCGGATATGCACAATGTGTATATCAAGGCGAGAAAGGATCCGGAGAAAAAACTGGACCAAACTCCCTTTCATCGCAATTGATGACACTCTTTTTTCTGTGCTCGAATCATGGCCACCCGAATGGCGTGCCCTAGATCTGGAAATGCATGATGGGGCAGCGATACAAAGATAAAAGGATGCCGCCAAGTTGCTGGCACAACCGAAGTGGAACAAGCAATTCGCCGAGGAGGTAAGGGATTCCCACGAGGTAGCAAAGAATGCCACAGAGAAGACCAGGGCTGCCGAAAAAGTAGCAGCAATTGGGGCCATCATGACGTAGGAGGCAAGAGGCCCAGACCTGACCATAGGACAAGGGACAGACAATACGGCGGAAGGCATGGACCCAAGCACAACCTCTACACAATTGAAATGGTTGCACAGTATAGAATGAATAGGGCCACGGAAGAAGACCAAGGCTTCCAAATTGGATGGGGAGCCTATTACACTAATAGACGGTGATCTATATGACATCGGTGACACAGTTCGCAAGGTCACCAGGGAAGTGCTCCAAGAAGCAATAACAAAGCAACAGAATGTGTTAGGGGCACTCAGGGCACAACCGTAGGGACTTCAAGTGCGACTCCCACAAGAAGGAATGGTAGCCATCTACTGTGCCACGGGAGCATCGGCAACAAAGCAGTTGTTATGGGCCAAAATGGCCAACATTGTCGCGCTACTAGAAAGAGCACTAACAACAAACCACATGGAGGATAGAGCCACGATAAGACAGATCAAGGGACAAGGCCTAAATTTTCCTGCCCTTCCGCAGGATATTTTATACCAACTACAGGATGGAGCGACAACAGAACTCTGCGCTAGAGAGGGATGTGCAGTGAAAATACTAAGTGAGCAATGAGTCAACATCGAATAGCTTAGCCTATAACACGATGAAGTGGTGGCGCAGAACCAGCAGTTGGAGTAGATTGTAGAGGAAACATGTCGTCGCATCCCAGAACTGGAAATTGCAATAGATCTGCCACTAGGAATGCAAATCCACAAATTAGCTAGTGGATTCTATGAGGCAAAAGAGGAAGCTACGAGGATCCAGCTAGACCTCAACCTGCAAATTGCAGAACTACGATTAAAGGCGCAACCCTCCACACCTCCAAAAGTTCAATAACAGTGCGTCGATGATGTCCAGAAAGGGTTGGAGCAATTGAACAGACAGTACAGAGATGTACCACTTTCTTGGAAGAATCCTTCGTGGTCCTCACAACCTTACAGAAGGACCCCACCATACAGCAGTTGGAAATAGAGGCGCGGGAGCTTCAAATGAAATATGATAGTGTGTGCGGGATGACACAGACAGTAGTCCTAACTCAACAGCTCGCGAGGCTACAACAGGCAAAGGCACTGAAGGAGCAAGTGGACGCAGCGCACCAAAAAGAGGCAGTACTTAAAGCACGCATCCAGTCTTGGATTGATGAGGCCTTCCTCATCACGGCTGACATTGAAGGAAAACTCACACACATGAAAGCAATGCATGACCTAAGACAGGGATTTGACCCTAACAGTGAGCATTCAGCCGAGCGAGTAGAGCAGATCCAATGGACAGTAGAGCAGTGCGTTGTGGACCTTTGCACAACCCAAACACAATTGGAAGAACTTCATGCAAAGATCACAACACCAGCAGAGTGACTCGGGATGAGTCATGATGATTGTGTTGGGGGCTTGTTGGGCAGTGGATCCCCCCATAGCATGTTTTGGGGCTTGAAGCCCGAGTTTTGGTCAAGTGTAATGTAAAGACCCCACGAAATGAAGGCGCAAAGCGCGAGAGTCTAGGGTTGTCCACCCTAAGATAATGTAATTTAATGTAAAGTGTGTCAGCCTACCCATGGTCTGCGGACCATGCGATTGTATAAATAGAGCGATGCTCTAAGAGGAAAGGGAGTCTTAGTTTTGACAAGTAACAAACAGATGCGAAGGCATGGTTAGAAGATAGAAGTGAATTTGAAGTGTATTGGGTCGTAGTGATAGGTAGAGGCTTTGCAACTAAGTGCGCAGAGGCCTAGTAGAGTCCGTAGCTGAGTGTGCGGACCCCTGCAGCTGAGTGCGCAGGACGGAGTCGGGTTTGCAACTGAACTTGAGTATTACTAAAGATGAGATTGATTCAAAATATTATGCATCTTGTTGTAGATCTGTATTTCTATGTTCTAGTTATCCTTATGCATTGATATTGTTTTCGAATATGTGTGCTCATATGAAAGTTGAATAAATAACAAAGAGCATTGGGCCTGCACAAACTAGGTTAAGTACTAACATGATAACATAGTAAGGATCGGCTCGAAATAATTCTGTATTCTCTAAGGTGCACAAGGGTTGATAGAAAGCTTCGTGGGGCAGCACAACACGTAGGTAGGGATCACGAACCTCCAGAACCCTCATCAAGACATCACTAGGGTGCAGAAACCTGGTTCCAACACCCTCCCATACTACTTGAAGTGAGACCTCAATCCGTACTCCATGGACTGTTACCGAAAGGGCCAGTAGTACTAGGATTTGCTTGGCTAAACTCACTACTGAACCTGGGTCAGGCCCCACGTAGCCAACAATGTTGGCTGCACGGATCATACACTTCAATCTTTGATCCAAATCCCTGGGCATTTTCGCAGGCTTCATCATGATATCCTTGAATCCCACAATTTATTGCGCTTGAGACTTAGGTCCATTAAATTCTCTATTTAGCACAGCCTGGATATCTGCCAACACAGACATTAGGTTATCAGTACTGTACTTAATGTAACACATTAGTGCATGGCCGTGAAAAGCACTAACCAGTGTTGATTTCTTCATTTGATCATCTGTGATACCCTGAGCTTCCCATACAACCTTCACGACAAACCAAAAATGGTCCGGATTTTCATTTCCTATGCTTTTGAATATAGGTAGATTTATGGAGTTCACCATATTGAACAGTGGTGGAGGTGGCAGTGGTGTGGGCGATGGGTTAAGTGGTGGAGGTGAGGATGGAGGTAGTGTGGATGGATGGGATGAGGATGGAAGCGGTGTAGGTATTTGTGGGAACCCTTGTCTTATCAATTGAATAGCGCTAAGGAGGGATGTGCTACTCCTTCATCGTCACTCAAAGGAAGCTCAATTAGCAGGCTATACTCAAGAACTTTTCTTCCTCCATCCCTGAAATACCTACCACTTCGCATAGCTCCAAACATCAAGGTAACTACATGACCCTCTTTTCACACAAGAGCATCTTAATCCATGTATTTAGTGATTTCAAATACTTACCTCACAACCCTTTGAAGAAGCGGCACTCTGCTTTGTTGTAGCTAACCGAAGTATCAACTGCGAACTCCTTCAAAAACCCTCCTATGATATGTCAAGGGAGTGATCAATAGCATGCATGATCTTATATTCAGAGGCTTCCAATCTTCACACTAACTCCGAGGTCCAGAAAATTAGATTTTCAAGCCTCCACCTTCCTTGGCCGTCTGCCAACTTCACGATCCACTCGTATAATTCAACTGAGAAGGAACCAAAGAATATTTTGTGAATTTTTATGTACAAATATCTTTCCAACCACTGTTCCTTTGTCAATCGCATATTCCTATTTTCTTGCATCACGAATTCATGGACCTCCTTATCCAGCTAGTATTCAATCTTCTTCTTAGTTGGATTCCAATGATGCGACATCACACATCTCGTTATGCAGATCCTGGCCCCAACAACAGAACCATGTGTTGGCTTGATTGGGCTTGACCCAGGTTCAACGTTAGTAAGCCAAGCAAATCCCTACATTATTGGCCCTTTCAGCATCAAGTCTCACTTGAAGGAGTATGGGAGGATGCAAGAACCAAGTTTTCGCACCCTAAGATGGTTGTGATGTCAGTTTTATACCTTAAACCCTTCCTTTGCACAGATCGATAAGCCTTTAGGGCTTATCAATGTACTTTCTCTTTTGTCTCTTAGAACCTTCGCGAAGGTATATGATCGTCCTTCGCACAACCCTAACCAGTGGCTTAGGTACTTACACGCCTTTGTTAATGTGTTATTGTATGATTTCCTGAATTATCTTAAGCGTTCGCCAATTTTACCATGTAATTAAGATTGTCTTCGCGTAAACATATATCCTTATTTGCATTCATATAATAGATAGAAACATATACATTCGCACGTCAAATTAGCATTATAACATAAACCTTGAACTTAACATAACATAATCACATGCGATCCATATAGGAAAAATACACAGTAATTTTAGAATACTTCTCTTTAAGGATGATTCAAATTTTCAATACAGACTCTATCTGCCCTGCGCACACAGCTGCAGGGGTCCGTGCACTCAGCTGCAGACTTCTACCCTAGGCCTCTGTGCACTCAACTACAGAGCCTCTTCCTATGCTAAGAATATCTCTCTTAGCTCTTAATAAACACATCAAGCACTTCTAATTTTTTTCCACTCTACTTCTAAGACTCCCTTTTTATACAATCCCATGGTTCGTAGACCAAGGAAAAATCTATAAAATCGACACAAACTATCTAAACTAAGGGTGGAAACCCTTTTTGACTCTTTCTATATTCACGCTCCACGACCACAAAATGAGGAGACTTTACATTCCTTTGTACAAAATTTGGGATTTCTGTCCCAAACTTAGGCTTTTAATCCCAAAAATGACCCCAGGGGACCTATTCCCAACAAACTGCAACCTACGACTCCTCCAAAATTTAAAGAGTAGTGCAGAGCTGCTATCAAAGTATGCTTGTAAAGCTTGGAAGATGCAGTCAAGGGCTACACTGAGTTGTTTGAGCAGGCCATGGATCTCACTACAGGAGGATCCAACTCTGCAAAATATTGGCGTAGACACTAGGGAAAAGCAATGCCATTTTGATGAGATCCAATCAACAACACAAACCTTAGCACCAGTGCAAAGGTTTGCCAGACTGTAGGAAGGAAAGTTGATTCAGAATGAGATTGATGAGCTGTGTTGCAAGGGAAAGATCATATCTTCAAGGACACAACCATGGACAGATGAGGCGAGTCAATACAGAGCAAGCTCAAAGGAATGCAACAGACTCAAAGGACCATGGGCCTTGCAGTTGAAAGCCAAACTACTAAAAATTTGTTCAAAGGAGTGCAACAAGCTGATACACAGGGGACAATAGACCTGCAAATTTTGAATTTGGAGTTCAGCGAGCTACAAGCAAAGATCGAGGCACTAGCAGAGTGACTCGAGGATGAGTCACGAAATTATATTGGGGGGCTATTGGGAAAAGATCCCCTGGGGTAAATTTTGTCATTAATTTTTTTATAATTGTAAAGTCTCTGCATTTTGTGGGAGCGGAGCGCAAAGGTCATAGGAGTCAAAATGGGCTTACTCCCTTAGTTTTTTAGAAGATAGGAGGTTTTATGACCCGCCCATGGTTTGTGAACCATGGTATTGTAAAAGAGAAGGCTGTATATAAAATAGAATATCATTATACATGCGAGTAAGCTAAGGTAGGAAAGTATGTGTCCTATACTTAGGCAAAGGTGAAGGCTCCTACTACTGAGTGCGCAGAGACCTTGGTAAGTCCGCAGGTTGAGTGCATGGGCCCCTGTAGCTGAGTGCGCAGGAAAGAAGAGTCTGTAACATAAAGAATACATCTAATAAATACTAATTTGGGCCATAATTGTGTATATGTGCATCTGTATTTTATTATGCAATTTCTGTCTATTCACTCTATTATTTTGAATTTATCTAAATAAATTCTTAATTGATGCGTGAAAGTAGTATATCAACTCATTTAATTGATGTTATGAATGTTTAATTATCTTCACGAAGGGTTAGATTCTGTTTCTGCAAGTTATTGAAATTATCTATATTTTAAAGGTTAGGGTTCACGAAGACGGGAATAAGCCCTATGAACCGCAAGAACCCATCACACTCACCTCTGGATGCAGAAACCTAGTTTTATCATCCCCCAATACTACTTCGGGTGAAACTGCAGCATGTGCTACACAAGTTATTGCCGAAAGGTCCAGCAGTTAGGGTTTTGTTGGTTGGTGTAGCGAATTGCGAACCTAGGCCAGGACCCCTCAAGCTAACAATCCTAGGAATTTTGCAAGGGAATAGGGGCTTAGAGAGCTGCAGAATAAGCTAAGAATTTGGCTTGAGCTAGCTTGTAAGCTGAGAGTTTATTATACTTGTGTAGGGATTTTTCTTTTGAAAACAAGCATTGTGTTCTCATCTTGGATTTTTTTATTTAGTGTAATATAGATAGGCAGGTTTTTGACTTGTGGCTTTCCCCATATAAATATTGTGTTACGCGCCATTGATTATCTTCCTCTTGTCGATTATTGTTTTCATTGATCTTTATGGTCTGCTACTGTAAAGAGTAGAGTAGATCCTTTTCTCCTGTTTTAGGAAATTACATGAGCTGTGAATCTACATGAAAATCAACATGGTATCAGAGTTGATTATAGCACAATAGAGAATATTTCAATTTTTTTAAGTTCAGGGTTACAGGTGAAATTTGAATTTCCAATACATACTTCAATATCAACAGATGGCATTCTATGGTTTGCAGCTCAATTATGCCTTGGATGGAAACTCAAATTATATATCCTGGAAAGACAGGATGGAGGTCGTGTTGGAGGATAATGGCTTGAAGGAATTCATTGGTCAAGGAGACTCTATATGCTATGTGGAAAGAATTGATAGACCTTTTCCAAAATAATAGTGACCAGGAAGTTGGAAAGGAAAGATAAACTTCAAAAAACCAAGATGGAGGCGGGTGACTCAATTCCAAATTACTTGACAAAGTTCACTCATTGTCGATATGAGCTTCGAAGTGCTAAATCACTATTGCTGAGGATGATATGGTGAGCCTAGCTCTTCTAGGACTTCCCAAGGGTTGGCATAGTTATCAATACTTTGTCAATGGGAGGGAGAAGCTACCAAATTGGGAACGACTATGGTGAGATTTAGTACAAGAGGAGTTTCGAAGGAATGCCAGAGATGGGACCTCTTCCAAGGAAGTGGAAGAGGACTTTGCCTTAACAGGTAAGGAAAATAAGGCCAAGGGAAAGAAGTACCAAGGCGAGGTGGGTGGAAATAAGATGTTCTTGTTGAAAGTCAAGTGTTTTCACTATCACAAGCACGAGAACTATGCCACGAATTTCCCACAGAAGAAAGCAAGCAAGAAGGAGACTGCAGTAGCTACAACAAGTGAAGCTCTAGCTTCATAATTCAAACTTGATTTCACTCTCATTGCATGCATGTACAACACTATTATGGGAGCCGTGTGGTACCTTGGCAATAGTGTCTCGTTCCATATGATGGGGAACAAAGATCTCTTTAGTGATTTTGAGGAGAAAGACCTCAAGCTGAGCATAGATTTTGGAGACAACGGGAGGTATAGAGCTATTAGGATAAGCACAATTACCTTTAAGAGGGAGTCTGGATCTCCTCTTAGGATCACATATGTGATGTATGTTCCAGGACTAAAGAAGAATCTTGTTTCAGTGGCATTATTGGAAGACCGTGGCTATGATGTGATTTTTAGTAAGGGAAAACTTTTCCTTAGACACATCTCCACGGGACAAGTGAAACAGATCTATGCATGAGTCAAGAACATGTATGATCTTAAGGTACAAGATGCATGCAAAGGCTGAGCGTGAGAGTAAATTACCTCTCAACATGTCACCCCAAAAGAAGCCTTAGAAGAAGCTTTAGGAAATTGTGGATTGGCAACAATTAGAGAAGCTGAGAGGAGACCGAGTGGAGAGATACACTCAAGTAGAGAAGAAGTAGTCTTGGAAGTAGTCTTAGACAATTGTGGAGTAGACACAATTGGAGAAGCAAAGAGGAGACCAAGTGGAGGCATCCACTCATGCAAAGACCTCCAGTAGGGGGAATTTCGAGCCAAGTGGGCAGAGGGAGAACATGCATCCATATCTCTAGGTGTTAGGTGGGGTGATGTGAAGTGATAGTCTCAAGAGGGACGAAATTAGGTGGGGTTCATTGAGAGGTTTTATCTCATGGATCATGCCTTGCTACGGGAGCACAAAATGCATAGTAGCGGGAGGAATCAATGGTGATTAATGCAATCAAATATCATAGTGACAAAGGCTAGAGTAGTTAGATACTAAAGAGCGTAGAGATGGGTTGAAAATAGTGTAAAAAGGATGAGTCAGTAGAAGCGTAGAGTTCTCACTCGATAGAGGCAATAATAGTCAGAGACTTTGATTATAGATGCATCATATTGATTCAAGTTGGATTTTTTATATTTTTTTATTTTTATTTTTTTCTTTATGGAGTTGTTGTAGCAACAACACTAGGGAGAAGTGTTGCATGCAAAACATTCCAAAGGTTTAGGATCAGGATCGAGTTGAGTTCCTTTCTTGTTGAGAGGGAGTGTTGAAAATAGCAACAAGAAATGTTAAAAATAGAGTCCAGAAATTCCAATTTAATTTGTCCTTGAATTAAATTGCGAATTAAAATTGAATTTTATTCTCATAGAAAATTGTAAATAGTTAATTCAGTTTAATTGACTTAATTAGCTTAGGAATTTTGAGTTGGAAGTCTTTTGGAAGTCATGTATATGTTCTCCCTAAATTTTGGGGGTCCAGTATGAGTTTAAATTGATTTGTAATTAGATAACTCAGTTTATTGAGTTATGGTCAATTAAATTAGTTCTAAATTTTTATGGAACTAATAGAGGACTAACAGTCAGTTGGTGCACGGGTGCATCCACAAGTGTTACTCCAGTTAACTGAAGATTCCCTCATGAGAAAAGCATGGATGTCATTTTAGAGAAAGACCCAATTGAGACTAGAGTGAAGAGAAAATGTACTACCAGTTGTATGTTTTACGGAGTTGTAAATATCATGCATGCAATTAGAGAAGGACCTATGTTTGGATTGTACAGTTTTGGAAGAATGAATTCCATTTAAATATGATCTATTCATCCTAGGAATTGTGCAAGGAAATAGGGGCTTAGAGAGCTACAAAATAGGCTAAGTTTTTGGCTTGAGCTAGCTTGTGAGATGAGACTAGTTGATTATACTTGTGCATGGATTGTTCTTGTGAGAACAATAATTGTATTCTCATCTTGGATTTCTCATTTAATGCAATACAGATAGGCATGGTTTTGAGCCGTGGCTTTCCCAAAATAAATATTGTGTTATGTGCCATTGATTTTCTTCCTCTTGTCGATTATTGTTTTCATTGATCTCTATGGACTTCCACTGTAAAGAGTAGAGTATATTTCTGTCTTGTGTTTTAAGAAATTACATGATATGTGAATCTACATGAAAATCTACATGGTATCATAGATGATTACAGTATATTAGAGGCGATTTCAAAGTTTTTGAGTTCGAGGTTACAGGTGAAATTCGAAATTGCAATACATACCTCAGGATCGACAAAGAGCGTTCTATGGTTTGTAGCTCGAGTATGCCTTAGATGGAAACTCGAATTATATAGCCTAGAAGGACAAGATGGAGGCTGTGTTGGAGGATAATGCTTGAAGGAATTCATTGATCAAGACATTCCTAAGCCATCGGCAGCAGATGCAAAATATTTGGCCGAATGGAAGAAGTGTGTGGGAAGGGCCAGGCAGATAATCCTTGAGGGAGTTAGAGACCACACTGTCTTGAGTCTTCATGGGAAGGAGACTCTGTATGATATGTGGAAAGCATTGACACACCTTTTCTAGAACAAAAATGACCATAGGAATTTGGCACTGAAAGATAAAATTCGAAAATCATGATGGAGGCGCGTAACTCAATTCCAAATTACTTGACCAAGTTCACTCATTGTTGAGATGAGCTTGGAAGTGTTGGAATCACTATTGTTGAGGATGATATGATGAGCCTAGATCTTCTAATACTTCCCAAGGGTTTCCATAGTTATCAGGACTCTGTCAATGGGAGGGAGAAGCTGCCAGAATGGGAACGACTGTGGTCAGATTTGAGACAAGAGGAGTTTTGACAGAACACCAGAGATGGGACGTCTTCCAAAGAAGTGGAAGAGGAATTTTCCTTAGTAGGTAAGGAAAATAAGGCCAAGGGATAGAATTCCCAAGGTGAGGCGAGTGACAAGAATATGGACTTATCAAAACTCAAGTTTTTTCACTATCATGAGCGCGGGCATTGTGCCACGAATTACCCACAGAAGAAAGAAAGCAAGAAGGAGCTTGCAGTAGCTACAACAGGTGAAGCTCTAGATTCACAATTCAAACTTGATTTCACTCTCATTTCATGCATGGCCATCACTATTATGGGAAGCATGTGGTACCTTGACACAATACCTCATTCCATATGATGGGGAACATAGATCTCTTTAGTGATTTTGAGGAGAAAGACCTCAAGCAAAGCATAGAGTTTGGAGATGATGGGAGGTATAGAGCTATCGAGATCGGTACAATTACCTTTCAGAGGGAGTCTGACTCTCCTCATAGTATCACATATGTGATGTATGTTACAGGACTAAAGAAGAATCTTGTTTTAATTATGGTATTGGAAGACCGTGGCTATGATGTGATTTTTAGTAAGGGAAAAGTTTTCCTTAGACACATCGCCAAGGGATGTGTGAAACATATTAGTGCACGAGTCAAGAACCTATATGATCTTAAGGTACAAGATCCATGGGAATCCTTGAGGATCAAGGAAAATGTTAGAGACTTGGTGGTTGAGAGGGAGAGTAAATTACCTCTCAACATGTCACCCAGAAGAAGCCTCATAAATAGCTTCAAGAAATTGTGGATCATCCACAATTAGAGAAGTTGAGAGGAGATTAAGTGGAGAGATCCACTCAAGCAATCTCAGAAGCAGTCTCAGACGATTGTGGAGAAGCCGCAATTGGAGAAGTAAAGAGAAGACTGAGTGGAGGCATCCACTCATGTAAAGACCTCTAGTAGGGGGTAATTTCAAGCCAAGTTGGAAGAGGGAGAACATGTAGCCATACCTCTAGATGTGAGGTGGGGCAATGTGAAGTGATAGTCTCAAGAGGGATGAAATTGGGTAGGGTCCATTGAGAGGTTTTATCTCATGGATCGTTTCGTGCTATGGGAGCCCAAAATACATAGTATTGGGAGGAACCAGTGGCGATTGATGTAGTCATAGACCAAAGTGACAAAGGCTAGAGCAGTCATATACTGAAGAGTACAGAGAAGGGTTGACAACAGTGCAAAAAGGTAGAGTCAGCAAAAGTAGAGCATTTTCAGTCGACAGAGGAAATAGCATTCAGAGACTTTGATGACATATGCATCATACTAAATCAGGTTGCATGATTTTTATGTTTTTGGAGTTGTTGTAGCAAAAACACTAGAGAGAAGTGTTGCATGGAGAACATTCCAAAGGTTCAGGATCGAGATTGAGTTGAATTCCTTTCTTGTTAGAGGGAGTGTTGAAAATAACAAGGAGAAATGTTAAAAATAGAATCCATAAATTCCAATTTAATTTGTCTTTGAATTAAATTGTGAATTAAAATTGAATTCTATTCTCATAGAAACTTGTAAATAGTTAATTAAGTTTAGAAATTCCAAGTTCGAAGTCTTTTGGAAGTCATGTATATGTTCTCCCTAAATTTTAGGGGTCTAATATGAGTCTAAATTGAGCTGTAATTAGATAAGTCAATTTACTGAGTTATGGCCAGTTAAATTAGTTATAATTGTTTGTGGAACTAATAGAGGGAGGAATAACAGATAGTTGGTGCATGAGTGCATCCACAAGTGTTACTCCAGTTAACTAAAGATTCCATCATGTGAAAATTATGCATGTCATTTCAGAGAAAGACCCAGTTGAGACTAGAGTGCAGGGACAATGTACTATTAGTTGCATGATTTACTAAATTGTAAATATCATGCATGCAATCAGAAAAGGACCTATGTTTGGATTGTGTAGTTTTGGAAGCATGAATTCTTTTTAAATACATGCTCTTCATCCTAGGAATTGTGCAAGGAAATAGGGGCTTGGAAAGTCGTAGAATAGGCTAAGGATTTGGCTTGAGCTAGCTTGTGAGCTGAGAGTTGATTATACTTGTGCATGGATTGTTCTTGTGAGAACAATAATTGTATTCTCATCTTCGATTTATGATTTAATGCAACACAGATAGGCGGGGTTTTGAGCTATGGCTTTCCTTGGATAAATATTGTGTTATGTTCCATTGATTATCTTCCTCTTGTTGATCATTTTTTTCATCGATCTTTATGGGCTTCCGCTGTAAATAGTATATTATATTCTTATCTTGTCTTTTAGGAAATCACATGAGCTATGAATCTACAGGAAAATCTACAGGGTTCAAGGTAGCGCCCTGAAAAAATTAATAAACAATTTAAATTATATATATATAGTTATAGATATATGAGTGTGTGTGTGTGTGTGTGTGTTGAGCAAACCCATGGTTTTACAGATGATGGTTTTGCTCATGGTTTTGTAGATTTGGTCAAAGGAACTACTAGTATGTTCTAATCCATGGTTAACGGATTGGGTGTTTATGAATGCTTCAACATATATATAATGTATTGTAATATTGAAAGGAATATAATGAAAAATCAATTTGGTTTTCCCAGTTTTGGGTTCCAAGCAAAAAATCTTTATGTATATGTAACAACCCTAGGAAAATATCCATGTAAGAAAATATAAGACCAAGGTCACAGGGCATGTATTCCAAGTTGAATGTTGGGAAAAAACATAGTCATGGGGAGCACTTGTGATTAATTAATGGCTATGGAAACTGGAAAAGGAAATGGCAAAGGATTTGGAAAGGAAAAGTGGCATTAATTGACATTTTATTTATGAAAATAATGTAAATTAGGAGAAAAGAGAGGTGAAAGGTCACAAGTTGCATGTGAGGAGGAAAATAATGGAAAATTAAAGAAAATAGAGGGCTCATTAATAAAAAGGCTTTTGAGGATTAGTTGATATATTCTTGTTAGTTTTAGCTTGGAGCTCTCTATTCTTATTTCTCTCTCATACTCTTGGACACTTAGAGTCTTCTTGGAGCCCTCTTGGAGGAGTGTGGCATACTTGGGATTTGGAGCAAGAAGGCAAAGGAAGAGTAGGAAAGTGCTAGAGGACATTGATATCAACAAATACAACGGGTTTTGCTTGTAGGTACGAAGTTGCATGTATGATTTCCTTGCTATTTTTGGCATGCATGGCACATGCATGTGGTTTCTTGGTTATGATCTGTCATTGGCATCGAGAATTGCCTGAATTGATGGTGGATTTGCCTAGCCTTTCCATTTCCTAGTTATCCATGGTGTTGTGGGTGTCTTTTCTTTTTTTTTGGTTTTTTCTCATGTTCATTATGGTTGTGGGTTGATTTACTAGTTCCTAGAAGCCATGGTTATACAAATGCTCTGGAAGCCCTGTAACATCTTGGGTTGAGTTACTAGTCCTGGAAGCCTTATTTGGACAAATACTCTCGAATCCCTTGGTAGGTTGAGTTACTAATCCTGGAAGCCATGGTTGGAAAAACACTTTGGAAGCTCAAAAATAGTTGTGAGTTGAGTTACTAGTCCTGGAAGCCCTGGTTGGAACAAATTTTTTGGAGCCCTAAACAGCTTGGGTAGAGACCAATTTGGTGATGGTTAGTGATGTTCGAATGTGAGGTGGAATAATTGGTTGAGGGTTGAGGTGGTTTGGCCTCCATAAGCGCTAGTTTAGTTGCTTTTGAGTTTTTTTATGAGATCCCACATTCATGCTTTAAATATGGCATGGGGGTGATTAGTTGAAAGAAAGATTTGGTTCAGCCAATCTATGGTCAGGTGGTACATGGAAGTCCCAAACCTAGTTTCATTTTGCACATGTTAATAATAGCTTATTTCCTCTTGTATTTTATGGGTAAATATACTTGTTCATATGTGGTTTTTATGGTTTTTATATCTTTGTTAATCTCGCTGAATATATGTTGGTTAAGAGAATGTTTTATGACAATATTGATGTATGGATCTCATCATGTTTTGATTAAAAAATGAATGAAAAATGAATATATGACCTAATAGATGATAATGCAACTATTTTGATAAGGCATCAATTCTTCCTTACGATTCTCAGATAAGTATGAGACCCCTATGCTTGGATCTGTTGTTATGACCTGTTGATTACATAATTGTGACATTTTTAACGAAATGCCAGTCATGGCTAGTAGGGGTCCAATCAAGTCATTGATCAATTGTTTTCTCTAGTAACTTTGTTTCAATGTTATTTATCATTTCTGAAAGTTTCAAGAAGTTTTGGGTCGTGGCCTGAGTCCTGGCCCTGAAAAAGTGGCACAGGATCTGAGGTTGTTGGCTCAGAACTAGCTAAACAATTCCATAGTTGTTGGCATGCCCTTACTATGGGAACGACTATAAGGCCTCATTCGCATGCATGGCTTGTCATGGGAGCGACTAGGGGTCTAGGTGATCCAAATGGATCCAAGAAACACTCTCTCTGTCTTCAAAAACTCAAAAAATCATGCCAAAGACCAAAGAAAATTGCATAAGGAAGCCTTTCAGAATATTACCAGGAGGAAAAAACCCATGAAATCAGTGAAAAAACTGAGTATCGGAGGCGAAACAAAGTAATGCATTGTAGATGAAAGATCTGGCCAATCAACGATCCAGATCTGAGTGGTGGATAGCAATTGGCATGGCCTTTGGCTGGTATCAGCGGGATCCACATAAGACTTGTGACGATGATCGATGGGAACCTCATAGGAGATGCGATGGTGACTGGCGGGGTCAACAAGGACCGTCGATCAAGCGTGCAGTTCTATGGCCCACGTTACATTACCAAATTACAATCGAAAAAATACAAAGGAGTGGGGGTTATTTATATATGTATATATCTGACCCGATGGACCATGTTATCACTCAAATTTTCCTTAGAATTTATTTGAAAGAAGGAAACGATCCAAGATAACTACAAACCAATCTTTTAAGTATAGATCCTAGCCAATCTACACTCAGAGAGGGCTCTCTCTTTATGATTTAGCATTGTTTTGATATGATATTAGGCTAGTTATTAATGCTTAAGGAATTTGTTTTGATTTGTTTGGTGGAATTAAGGAAACAGATGGGTAGAGCAGGTATTCAAGCCATTGGGCTATGTAGTCAAGTAGGAAAAGTCTAATAGGATTTGATTAATCACTGAGCTAAGAGTTCACAAGGCAAGCTAGCACAACAAGGACAAATCTGAAAGTCTTAATGAATGAAATCTTAACCAGGGCCAAGGGCAATGAAGAATCCTTAGCAGGGATCAAGATGAAGAAGGGAAGTTTGGAAAATAGCAAGGGCAATAAAGAATCTCGTTCTAGGGGCCAATAGAAAGAATGAATTACAGAAGTGAGGGAGCAACTAAGAATTCCTGGACTTAAGCAATTTAGTAGAAAACATTAAATAAGAAAATAGTTAAAACTGAGAGAACTTAAGCTAATTCTGATGATATTATTCCTCGTTTACTTTTAAGAATTATAAGAAAACACATATGATATTACATAACATAAAGGAAAACAATATTCAAACTCAGAGAAATGATACTTCTTTGTTTCCCACAGTGCACATGAATCGAGTTAAATGTCCTCAGCTTTATTTAATCCAGTAAACCAGTCCATCCTTAATTACAATAGCTCCTTTAGATAAAAAAAAAAGTCTACAGAAATTATTTTTTAATCCACATAAAATACTTCAAATGAAGTATTTATACAAATTCTAAACTGAAATATTTTGAAATAATATCAAGATTGGTTTACAAATATCTCAAACTATTTTACAATAATAGAACTTAAATAAAGGACATTCAGAACTAATGAATATATTTGGGACTATGTTTATGGATTTATGGTGACAAAGAAGTGAAATTTGAATTTTATAGCAACTCTTAAGTGATGATGAGGCATCCCAATCACTAATTGCATCCTTCCTTTGTGCATTCTACCCCAGAAATTCGGCAAACTTAGGATCCAATGATACGCTTGTATAACTCAATCCAAGATAGATATGTAAAAAGTTAACGAGTTTATTGTAGATAAGAATTTTTTTGAGATAAACCTCTCTTAGTTTCCCAAAATTCGGCTCCAACTATTCACAATACTCTCTGTAAAAAGATGTAAAAAAACAGGACTTTGCACAAACTGAACAATAGGCTGTGAAGACATGCACTTATCTCCCTTTTGGTAATACCTGTGTAAAACATGAGAGAGGTTTTTGTAGATTAGCCTTTTAGGAACAAAAAAATCCTCCCATTTTTCAAAATACATCTTGGATTTGTCACAATAGGTTCTGAAAAACTATGACTTAAACAGGAAATTTATGAAGAATGTACCAATTCTGCTTTGATTTCATCTTTTAACCTTGAATTTATTTTAACTGTTTTTCACTTTTACTTTGGATAAACTTCATTCTTGCTAGTGAAAGTGTTTTCATCTCTTTTTAACTTTTACTCCATCCATGTTTACTTTTACTGTTTACTGTTTACCACTCTCTGTTTTCATCTATCTTCACTTTGACATGAATTTCTATGCTCTGCAACTGTCTTCCCTGCTATTTATCTTCATGCTAGCTGATTTACTTGACTTGGTCTTCAATCTGATACTCTTTAACCCTGATACACTTTGACTATTCTTTACTGTGTCCTTTTACCTTCACTATATTTTTTAGGTTCTTGTTGTCTATTTCAACAGTAAATCATTTAATTTCATGTTTCCTCTTCTTGTCTTTTAACTGTATGTTTTATTTTCCATCTCTATATGAATAGATTTGATAACAATCTCGGAGTAAACAGGTCTTATGACTAGTATTAAGACTGTTTATCAAAGGCTGTGGTCTTTTGATCACCTGTAAAATAAAACAAACTATTAGGAAAATGTTGGGTTGACAAGGAGGGTCATTAATGGATCTATTGAGCTTTATAGGTCTATGCAGTGAATCCAAAGTGATTTCAAGAGATAAACCACACTTGAATTGGTTAGCAGAGGCTTCAGGTGGAGCAGAAGGATATCATAAGTTTACACAGTAGAATGGGCAAAGGGTGAGAAAACCTAGATTCTTGGGGTTTGAACTTTAACGGGTAAACTTTTTAAAAATTCGGTGCGAACTGAATAGTAGATGGTTTGTCGCATAGTGGGAGGGCGGTAAGCAGTTTGTTTCGCATAGCTTTTGGGTGCTTTGCAGTATTAGGGGGAGGCCACCTGATGCCATTCATCGAGTGCCACGTAGTGGTGGGGTGAACAATGAAATCGCTCACATCGGGCAAGTAAAGGTCGTCTTTTGGAGGCTGCTCGATATGAGCGTCGACCATTGGATCTGATGGGGTTAGATCTCATGGTGATAAGGGCAATGATTTGATCAGGTAGTTAATGGAGGGGCTCGACGGGATAATAAATGCGGATTAGGGAGATTAATGACGTCGAGGGCGATGTGATTGGAGGAAGTCTCTTAATTAATCACAAATTGATTAATTAATTCCTTTTTAATGCAGTGGAGGGTTATAGGTCTTAATTGATCACAGATAGATTAATTAATCTATAAATTAATTAATCCATCTAATTATTTCATTATTAAGGTTTATATTTGAAACTAGGGCAAGATATTAACATAAGGGATTTTAATAATATATACGGGGACGGGGTGTATTTTCCGGGAATTAACTATAATAAATTAATGTTAATATGAAATGGAAATAGAGATAAGAATGTGCTAAGTAAAATGTATCAAAATATGTTCGCATTTTTGCATTTAAACATTATAACTTAGGCTTAGATGCATTGTGTGGGTTTTTTGTGAGAAGGAGTTTTGTATGAGGATAATTACTTTTCCTAAGCAAATAGTGATTTTACTCTAGGGAAAGGGGTTTTAAGGGGAAATGAGTGAATGATGAAGGGGGTTAATGTTGATGAGGGGTTTTAGCACTTTAGATCTTATGAGTCATTAGGCCGAGGGTCTAGTCCCTCCAGAAGTTAGATAAATGTTGTGAGCCCCTTTAACTTTAAGGCTTTGGCACTTTGACTGTTACTTGTGGGAAATTAGTGAAATAGGGGTAAAATGAATGAGGAAATCAAACAATTGACTTTGTGTAAATATTTCCTTGTTATCCATAATTTTAAAGCAACATGATGATGAAAGTAAATGATATGATTTTTAACTATTCATCATGCACAATTCTGTAACCATTCCTCTACTTACCCATCTACATATCCTACCATTTTTTCTACTCTTTACTAGGGTGCACTTAAACTAGCAAACCCTTATCAAACTTTTCTTTTCTTTTACAATGGAAATCTATCTAAGTCTAACCTTATTACATCCAAGGGATTAGATTAAACATTTGAGCTCCTTTTATTCACTCTACCTTATCTAATTATCTGCCAAGATTACACTATTTGGTCAGATTTTATTCTCTATCTATAGACATAAAAATTTAAAACATGAAATAGTTAAGTTTAAACTATTTGACTACCATGGATTGTGGCATAAGTAACAAGCTGCACACAATATTTTATTTTTCACCAAAGTAAAAAGTAGTGGCATTTGGACTTGCACACTTTCATGGTCTTTTTGCTTTTTCTTGGGGTTCATTTTCATATTTTTTGACCTTTTTTCATTCTTTTTGTCCTTTGATTTTTCTTTTAGGACTACCCTCTTTACATTTTGTAATTTTTTTGAATTTTTGAATATGGAAAACATTTGCAGAAAGAAAAGGTATGCACATATTACAGAGATAAACTACGTCAATCATAAATTATGACACCTATTGGTATATGAACATAACAGTGGCTCCACTTGGGGATGGCTTTCCCTAGTGGAAAGTCAAGAACTGTAGATCAATGGCCTTTTGAAAGACTATGATTTCACTCTACAAATTACTTTGATTCTGCTACTTTATTGATATATATGACAGTGATAATCTTGAAGCATATGGCCTTCTCTTAGGGCTTTAACTCCAAAACTTAACCATCCAATCAACACTTAAACATTGCGAAGGCTATATTATGTACAACTGAAGTGAGTAGAATTAGTAACTTGGATCAATGTAATGTTTCAACATTCGACCATTGACTAGTCCTCCTTCTATCTCTGCACCATTTAACTCTTTGAGAAAATAAGAATTATTCCCTCTAAAGGCATATATAATGTATGGCCCTTTCCACAGGAAGTCAAACTTCCCATGTTTCCCTTTTTCTTATCTTCTAGAGTCCCACTTTAAAAATTTGTCACCATGATAAAAGTCTTCTACTTTGGTTCTTTTATCAAAAACTTTCTTAAGTTTTTCCTGCATTATTTAAGCTCTGATGTATACTTCCTCTCTGGTTTGCTGCAAATGAATGGTCTGATTGATTCTCCTCTGAATATCATTTGGCTCAACTTGGGATTCCTGGAGTAGTTTCATTACTGGAATTCTTGATGATGAAGGGAAAATAGCTTCCATCCCATAGACTAACTGATAGATACTAGTCCCAATAGATTTCTTAGTTGTAAGCTTGTCTGCCCACAAAGCATTGATCAGTTTTTTGTTCCATGTCTTCTTATTGTCTCCCAACAATTTTTTAATTATATTCATTAGGATTTTATTGGAGGATTTGGCAAGTCCATTTCCTTGGGGATGGTAGGTTGTAGAGTGACCAAGGGTTATATGGTATTTATGGTAAAAATCAATCATCCTTTTTTATTTAAATGTTGCAGCATTGTCTATGATAATTTTATCTAGACAACCAAATCTAGACAAAATATTGGCCTCTAGAAAACCTATGATGATAGTATCAGTGGCTTGTCTGGAGGGTATGGCTTCTATCCACTTTGTAAAGTAATCTGTGGCAGTTAGTATCCATCTATGCTGAGCAGAAGAGGGGGGGTGAATTTCGCTAATGAAGTCTAGACCCCATTGTTGAAATGGTTTTTTAGTAGAGATGGATTTCAGAGGTAAAGGCAGAAGCTTCCTTTTTCCTTCAAAGATTTGACACTTGTGGCAGGAAGTTACAAACATTTTTACATCAGAAAACAAGGTTGGCCAGTAGAATCTGACTCTTACGATTTTATCAGTTGTCGTCTTCTAGTAGAGGTGCCCTCCACAATCACCTGCATGAAATTCTTGGAGTACTTCTTCAGATTCTTCCTTTAATAAACAATGTAACAGAATGCCTTCATGATTTTTCCAAAACAAAGTATTATCCATTATGCAAAATTTCAAAGATTTCATTTTCAAGAACCTACTTTTAGTTTTGGACAAGCCTGGAGGAGCTTGTAAATTTTGTACAATGTATATTATGCCAGCATACCAGGGTGAGTCTAAAAAGGTTTGGCTAATCTGTGGAGTCACCATCTCCTATTCGTTGTCCAGTTCTGCTATCAAATTTATACCTAGGGCTTGACAATTGGTTTCAGCCATAAGTTTAGCCAGCCCTTGGCCCTTGATTAACTTTGTAGGTTTAATCTCTATGTCATACTCTAATATGGTAGCTACCCACTTTCCCCTTTTTCCATCAACTCCATTCTGAGTTAGAGTATCTTTGACTACAACATTAGGAACATAAGCTACAATGTGAGAATGAAAGATATAGACTTTGAAATCTTTGATGGCTTGTATCAAAGCAAAAGCCTATTTTTCCATTATTTTATACTTTAAATATGCATCTCTTAGATATTTACTAAAGAAGGCTATTGGTTGTTCGAATCACTGATCATTCTTCTATAGTAAAACTGCAACAATACTATGTTCAGACGCAAAAGAAAAAATGATAAATTCTTTGTCAAACATTGGATTTATGAGGACTGGTGTCTCAGTCAAGGCTAGTTTTATATCTTCGAATGATTTTTTAGCCTCTACTATCCATTTAATAGCTGAATCTTTCT
This sequence comes from Pinus taeda, assembly GCA_000404065.3. NCBI lineage: Eukaryota > Viridiplantae > Streptophyta > Pinopsida > Pinales > Pinaceae > Pinus > Pinus taeda. Next base: position 172,256 of record APFE030361369.1, read on the forward strand.
TCAACATGCTATTTAATAGTCTAATCAGTTCAGCTAGATTTGAGATGAATCTTCTTAAGAAATTTATTTTTCCTAAAAATGCCTGAAGTTCTTTAATGTTCCTGGGGTAAAGTATTTGCAAAATAGCTTCAATACTAGTTGGATCAATCCAGATTCCATCTTTGAAGATAATTTGGCCCAATAGTTTGCCTTCCGAACCAAATAAAGAATTTTTAGGATTTAGCGAAATGCCATATTTCCTGCATTTAATAAAGACCTGCCTAAGATGATCCATTTGTTGTTGATCTGATTTGGAAAACACTGTGATATCATCAAGGTAAATAACTAGGAAATCATGGATTTCTTTTGCAAAAGCAATATTCATTGCCCTTTGAAAGGTGGCCCCTGCATTTTTCAATCCGAAAGGCATTTTAACGGACATAAAGGTACCCCATGGGTATGTGAATGCATTTTTTGCTTGATCATTAGGATGGAATAGGATTTGGTTGTAGCTAGAGAAACCATCTAACAATGAGATCCTTGTGGAACCTACTATCCTTGCAATATGTGATCCATTTTAGGTAGGGGATAGTTATCTTTGAGTGAAACTTTGTTTAAATTCCTTAGGTCAACACATAGTCTTATTTCTCCTATTTTCTTTCTTTTGGGGACAAGATTAGATACCCAATCTGAAAACCTAATGGGCGCAATAATTCCTACTTCATACATTCGTTTGATTTCCTTTTCAATAGACGGTAGTAGAAGAGGGTTAATTCTTCTAAGCTTTTTTCTAAAGGGTTTCTGATCTTCTTTTAAAAGGATAGTGTGTTGTATAATGCTGGTATTATAGGATTTCAAATCCTCATATCTCCAGGCAAAAACATCCTGAAATTCCTTCATAAGTTCCATATATTTCAATTTTTCATTGGGAGGCAATGATTTAGACAGTTTTACTAGCTTGGGATTCTCTTCAGATCCTATGTTACATTCCTCAACGTTTGATTTCAAAGGTTCCATTTTAGGCTTTTTAGGAATATCATTTGAGTCGAATAAGTCTTCCAAAGGAGTTAATCCTTTGTGGCAAAAGAAATTGTCTTTAATGTTTATGACTGCTCGAATTCATCAATCAATTTCCATTTGTTTTTAAGATCGGGTCGGAATATCTGTTTTTTTTTTGTTTTTTTTTTTTTTTTTTTTTTTTTTTTTTTTTTTAGGATAAAGTCTGTCTTTTATTTGATCGCCTTCTATTTCATTTATTTCTACTTCATTAGAGCAATTAAAATTTATTGTTATGTCAGTATCTATGTTGGTATTTACAAATTCATTGTCTAAAGTTAAAAAATTATTGATTTGCTGATAATTCTCGAATAATTGCCAGTTCTTTAAATTGTCAGGATTTGCAGGTCTATGCCTAACTTCAGCAATGTATTGATGATTAGGCTCGAAAGGCAACTTACAAGTACTAGCAAACATGGCTAAGCTGTGAGCTTGCGTCTTGTGTTTTCTAGGGATAACAGCAAGTTTGGTTTCTAAAAAGGTATTTAGTATTTCTATGATTGTTCCTCTATAAAATCCTAACCTAGGATCCTTGGTCATATAAATGACTTTAATTTGTTTGATCACTAACTCAGAGTCTCCCATGATAGAAACTCTGATGGCTCTTAATTTTTTAACCAGTTTTAGTCCTAATAGAAGTGCCTCATATTCTGCCATATTGTTTGTGCATTTGAAGTTTAGTTTGTAGGCATGGCCCTCTGCATGATCATTGTCTAAGTTGTATATCCATAACTAGCTTGTTTACCGAACCATCAAATTCTAAATGCCATAAGGTTTCATGTTCATAATTTTCATCTGGGGTAGTGGAATCCTTCTTAACTAAGGTATCTAAGTTTTCTTTGTTATCTAATCTCTCATGAATTTGGATGTTTGAATTTTCTTTTGCAATTTATTTTGGTTCTGTTGTTATATCAGTTGGAATATCTTCTTGATTAGTTTCAGCATTGTAAAGAATAAAAGAATCCATGTCAGAATGTACTGAATATACAGGGAAGTTATGAGGCTTCTCTTGACTACTCACTACATACTTCATCAAAGTTTCTCTATACAATTTCTTGGGATGTCCAAAGACTGAAATGGTAGCATAAGACATGTCCAATCACATATATCCTTGGAGTTTAGCACTTCGGGATCTAGATAACAAGATGCCATACTTAGGTGGTATATCAGCAACAACAATGTCCATGAGTATAGTTTTGGTAGGGTACTGAACTAGAGAGACACACAAATATTTTATGAGACCTAAGCATTTAACCTAGCTTGAATCAAAGGAGAATAGATCTTTATATGATCTGGTGGTATCCAGGCTAAGATTTTCCATTACAGACTTAGGCATAAGATTGTGTGAGGCTCCAGTGTCCAGCATGGCATTGTGTAGGATTTTATCGTGGATGTTAAAGATGATGTATAAAGGTGGTATCCCTTCTTCAAATGGCTTTCCATTAACATCTGGTCCGAAAAGTAACTCAGGATGGTTATCAAATAGATTCACGGAATCTTCATTTTCAACATAGTTTAGAGATTTACTAATTTGAGATCTGTAGGTTTCATGTTTGATCAATTCTATCAAGGGTACTGAAATTTTTAGCTTGGCTACCTCTGCTCCCAAATTGAAAGGCAGAGGGGGTTTATCTGTTTGGATATTTGGAATTTTAGAGCCAAAGCTCTGAGCAATGTGCTTTTATTTTTCATTGTTAGGAGTATTTCCAATTGGATTTTTTAATATAATTTATGGGGGCTATTCCACTATTCCTTTCAGGGGGACTGAAGTGGAAGGTTGCTCTTTAATAGGTTGGTTATCTGTTACATCTTCAATGGTGGGGTTAGGAGGATTTTGATGTGGCCTAGAAAGGATTTGTAAGGTTTTTGTAACTTGAGGATTCTTATTTATAGCTTTTCCTTTCTTAGGGTGGCTAGGCATTGATTTTTTATTCTGATCTGGAACATCAAGGTTCTTCTTATTTCTTAAGTTGTATTGTTTATGAACCTCGAAAATAGTAGAGTCATACCCTTGCTTATAGTCGAAAGATTCTATGGTTTGAGTTCAGAACTGTTGGAGCACATGTGACTCTTGGTCATCCTAAGTTAGGAAAATATCTTCATCATCGTCTAAACCCATCAAATTTATCTGAGTGTCTTGTTCAGGGTCTTCTAAGTGTGAGGTCTCTGCATAATGTTCTTGGAAAGGTGGTCTAATATTCTAGTCAGGAATATTCTTTCCAGTATTCTAGTTCTAGTTTTTCCTAAAATTAGGATTTCTCACTGGATTAGCTTGTTGGTTGTCCTAGTGAGGTTTCCTTTCAATAATTTCAACTCTGTCCAGCAGTCTATCCATCCCTTTAGCTAAAGCATCGATTTTTTGTTCAAAGGGTGTAGTTTCCTCTTTCAAGGGTATCCTTCTCTCACTCCTAGCTCTAGTTCTTTTGGCAAGCAAGGTAGACTCAACACTTACTGCTACACTCTACATTTCTTCCAGAGTGGGCGGGGGGGTTTATTTCTCTTAATTGAAAATCCATATCTGAATCAAATCCATTCGGAAATTTGATCAGGGCTAAACCAGGTGGAGGTCTAAGGTAAAGTGGGATGGCATTATATACAGTATTAAACCTGGTACAATAGTCCTGAATAGTTTCATGGGGACCTCTTTTAAGGTTTTCATATTTAGATAAAATTTGAAGGGGGTCCTTCTTCTTTTCCCACCTATTCAAGAATTGCTAATAAAGGACTCTTAAACTATCTATGCTCTAAGGGGTCAGGGATCTAAACCACGTTCTCACTTCCCCAACTAGACTTTGAACAAAAAGTCTCATTTGGACATCAACCATGTCAATATCATAAATTTCAAAGAAATCTATCATTTTCCTAGTGCGTTGTAGGGCTGTGTATGTTCCAGTACCATCAAAGGTGGCAATTTTACTCTGGTAATATTGTGGCATTACACCTTGGGGGGGCGGGCATCACGAGGGGGGCATATCTATTGGCCATGATTCTAGGTTGGGTAGTAGTGTGAACGGGAGTTGGGGTAACAGGAAGTGTTTGGGTTGTGGAGGAAGAACTAGAATTTGTGGTGGGATGTTGAGTGGTGAATGGTTCAAGAGGAAGTGAAGGGATGAATGGAGGGGTGGAGTGGACCTTAGAAAAGTGACGGAATAATGATGAACTAGCAGAAAGTGATGATGTTTCAAAAAGTTCAGGGGTTTTATCAGTAGTAAGAGATGATTGAGGGGAGTTCTGTAGATGTCGATCAATTAACAAATTGGCTCGTTGGATTTCAAGTTCTTTGATGAATTCTGGATCTTGGACTTGTTGACCTAGGTTGTCATTGATGTCAATATGGCAATATTATAGATACTAGAGGATGACATGAAGCGAAGGGGAAGCTAAGCAGATCCATGAAGAGATAGAAGCAAGGCCATCATGATAGCCAAGCCAAGGGGAGTTACCAAAGGAGGCATATCAAGGCATATTGCAAGATATCAGAGCAAGAGAGGCATTCATATATGCAAGGAGGCCTTTGAAAGACACATTGGAGCAAAAGGAGATACAGGAGGAGCCAGATATATATGTAATATGAGCCATATATATATTACATATACATATGCCAAAACTAAGTTCTCATAGCTACAGGAGCAAACTGAGTGAGCAAAATAAACCATATATATACCATACATATATGCCAAAGTACAGAAGCAAATAGAGCTAACAGAGGACGTAGACAGCCATCAGAGCAACAAAGGAACATCGAGAGCTATCGAGCCACAAAATAATTATATGCATGTAGATACATGCAACATATATCATACATATGTGTTTTTAACACTATCGGAAGCACATAATGCATGATTTTACACTGTCGGCAGACAGAAAGCCCATATACATAGACTTAACACTATCAGAGGTGGAATACTTGGCTTTAGGGAAAATACACTATCCGAGGTGGATTTCGGACTTGAAACTCTATACATGGGAGTGTTGATTTGTATCGCATCTGACACATTGCATCGCTATTAGGGGTCTACGTTAATGTTGAGCCTTGACCCTGTGTGACTTGCGATCGCCAATAGCGATTATCACATTGGCACTTCAGAAGCGGGCGCTACAATATGTCAAGTGGTCCATTGCGATCACCGATAGTAATATCACATCAGACCTCCTCTAGGGGAAACTCCCGGCTGCAATGCCTATCCACACGGACCCACTGCACATTGCAATATGAGTTAATCTATCATCGCATTCGTCACATATCGCATATATTATGAAGCCTTTCCACATCAAAACGTTGATTTTGATATTGGAATCGACGGACCTATTATAAACAATTTAATATAATATCACATTTGGTATTGGCCATCGGCCATTGGCAATGTTTCAGGCTCGACTTATAGAAGAACCTCCAAAATTGGTGATTGCGATAATGTATGCAGACCTGATGGTGTTATTATGTAGCACCCTATTATAATATCGCGTCCAGTGGTGGATCGGCTGTTGACCATCAGCGGAGTCATGAGCCCAATATATAAAGGACCCCTGAGAGTCATAAATCATCGATTGCGATTTAAGCGCGGACCTGATACAGGAATAGACACAGGTAAAATATAATTGAAGTCCGCTTGTTTAACAAGTTTCGCCTGTTTTACTCATAAATTCTATGTAATTATATAATTTCCATGTGCAGGATGTTAAGGCAGAAATGCATAAAATAACACTCCCAATAGTTCAGGAGGCTGAATCAAACTGATTGCGATTGCGATTGGGATGTGGTTGTCCATTGAACTATGTCGACTTTGTGTATGCCTGCCATCATTAAAAAAGGAGAGCGTTGTTACAATTTTTTGTATATGTGTTCTCTATGTATGATTCGGTTCTTGAAGTTGAATCAACGTGTCTCAGGAGTGCTGGTGAGCATGAAGACACAAAGGAAACCACAAAGACCAAGGAGGAAACTAAAGGGGTAGCAAAGAGGGGAAACTAGGAAAAACAAAGGCATGGGGAACAAATAAAAGGAGGAAAAATAGAGAACAAAGAGGGTTAATGCTGTTGAGCGTTGTTGAAAGCTATTGAATGCTATGGAAATAAGCTGGAGGAGAAAAAGGCAGTGAGAGGATCCAATAGAAAAAAAGGAGGGCTGAAGGGCCAATAGGACAGCAGACAGTCGAAGGGGAGAAGTAGCTAGTAGAGAACATAAGCTTGAATAGGAAATTGTTCTTTATGCAGAGCTTAGTGCAACTAATAGTAGACTGACTAAAGTTGTGGAAAGACATTATCACTGAGCATGAAGGCTATTGGAGACTATGTGTGGAAAGTGTGTAGAGTTGTGAAGACTACCTCATAAGAAGACTAGTTGTCATTGATGTTGTAGCTTGGAGATTACAATGAAGCTATAAACAGACAGAACTTAGCAGATAATAGTTCTGAGAGTAGAACATTACTATCAAATGAACCTTGACAAGATTGGGTCAGAACCCTTGAGGCTGGTGCCTTAGAAGAAAGAAGGATAGGAATCCTTGGGGTTGGTACCTCAGAAGTAAGGAGGATTGGAGTCCTTGGGGTTGATGCCTCAGAAGGAGGAAGGATTGGAGTCCTTGTGAGTTGGTTCTCCTAAGTCTAAGGTTGGTGTCTTGGAAAAGTAGAGTTGGTGCTTTAGAGGTTGGAGCCTCACCAAATTTTGAGTTGGAGCTTGGTAACTGATTGCAACCACTTATATATTGTATCTATTTTACTGCAAAGTTTATATTAATAAAATAATTTATCATTGTTGTTCATATTGTGTTCTAAATATAAATTGTTTAACTGATAAAATAATAGTCGAAAAAAGAAATATTGATTCACCCCCCCTCTCAGTATTTCCAACAGGACTAGGTCCAATAGTTCACTATGAGATGTGGTTCTAAACATAGAAAGTTCAAAATGTTTGTCAAAAGGGAGGTCTTCCAAGAACAACCACTCAATAGGGAAGGAGTGTGATCTGAACAAAGGTCTAGGGCTGACTGAACTTTCTTGTCTTCTAATGATTCTTGGAATCAAGCTGAGATTTTCAAACACAAGGGGAGGATTTGGATCAGGGTTAGCCCTGGTGTAATGAGTTATCCCTGAAGCCAGATTTCAAGTCTTCTAAATGCTTTTCTTTTATGAAAGTTCTCAATAACTTCTAACAATCCTTCAAGATGTTTTAAATAAAACTTCTAGGTTTCTCAAAGGTTTATTTTAACAGAGGATTTGTTCGTTCCCCAGTATGGTCACCACTATGTTATCACTCAGATTTTCCTTAGAATTTATTTGAAAGAAGGAAAGGATCCAAGGTAACTACAAACCAATCTTTTAAGTATAGATCCTAGCCAATCTACACTTAGAAAGGGCTCTCTCTTTATGATTAAGCGTTGTTTTGATATGATATTAGGCTAGTTATTAATGCTTAAAGAATTTGTTTTGATTTGTTTGGTGGAATTAAGGAAACAGATGAGTAGAGCAGGTATCCAGGCCATTGGGCTATGGAGTCAAGTAGGAAAAGTCTAACAGGATTTGATTAATCACTAAGACTTCACAAGGCAAGCTAGCACAACAAGGACAAATCTAAAAGTCTTAATGAATGAAATCTTAACTAGGGCCAAGGGAAATGAATAATCCGTAGCAGGGATCAAGATGAAGAAGGGAAGTTTGGAAAATAGCAAGGGCAATTAAGAATCCTATACTAGGGGCCAATAAAAGGAATGAATTACAGAAGTGAGGGAGCAACTAAGAATTCCCAAACTTAAGCAATTTAGTAGAAAAAATTAAATAAGCAAACAGTTAAAACAGAGAGCACTTAAGCTAATTCTGATGATATTATTCCTCGTTTGCTTTTAAGAATTATAAGAAAACACATGATATTTCATAACATAAAGGAAAACAATATTCAAACTCAGAGAAATGATACTTATTTGTTTCCCACAGTGCACATGAATCGAGTGAAATGTCCTCAGCTTTATTTAATCCAATAAACTAGTCCAGCCTTGATTATAGTAGTTCCTTTAGCTCAAAACAAAATTCTACATAAATTCTTTTTAATCCACACAAAATACTTCAAATGAAGAAGTATTTATACAAATTCTAAACTGAAATATCTTGAAAAAAATAGCAAGATTGGTTTACAAATATCTCAAATTGTTTTACAATAATAGAACTTAAATAAAGGAAATTCAAAACTAATGAATCTATTTGGCACTATGTTTATGGATTTATGGTGACAAAGAAGTGAAATTCGAATTTGATAGCAACTCTTAAGTGATGATGAGGCATCCTAGTCACTAACTGCATCCTTCCTTTGTGCATTCTGCCCCAAAAATTCTGCAAACTTAAGGTTCAATGGTACACTTGTATATCTCAATCCAAGATAGATACGTAAAAAGTGAAAGAGGTTATTGTAGATAAGAATGTTTTTGAGATAAAACTCTCTTAGTTTCCAAAAATCCAGCTCCAACTGTTCACAATATTCTCTGCAAAAAGATGTCAAAAACAAGACCTTGCAAAAACTGAAAAAATAGGCTGTGAAGACATGCACTTATCTCCCTTTTGGTAATACCTGTGTAAAAAGTGAGAGAGGTTTTTGTAGATTAGAATTTTAGGAACAAAAATGTCCTCCTGTTTTTCAAAATAAATCTTGGATTGGTCACAATAGTTTATGAAAAACTATGACTTAAACAGGAAATTTCTGAAGAATGTACCATTTCTGCTCTGATTTCATCTTTTAACCTTGAATTTATTTTAACTGTTTTTCACTTTTACTTTGGATAAACTTCATTGTTGCTGGTGAAAGTGTTTTCATCTCTATTTAACCCTTATTGCATCCATGTTTACTTTTACTGTTTACTGTTTACCACTCTCTTTTTTCATTTGTCTTCACTTTCACATGAATTTCTATGCTCTGTAACTGTCTTCCCTGATGTTTTTCTTCATGCTAGCTGATTTACATGCCTTGGTATTCAATTTGATACTCTTTAACCCTGATACACTTTGACTGTTCTTTACTGTGTCCTTTTACCTTCCCCGTATTTTTTAGGTTTTTGTTGTCTATTTCAATAGTAAATCATTTAATTTCATGTTTCCTCTGCTTATCTTTTAACTGTATGTTTTATTTTCCATCTCTGTATGAATAGATTTGATAACAATATCGGAGTAAATAGGTCTTATGACTAGTATTAAGACTATTTATCCAAGGAAACGGTCTTTTGATCACCTGTAAAATAAAACAAACTATTAGGAAAACGTTGGGTTGACAGGGAGGGTCATTAATGGATTTATCGAGCTTTATAGGTCTATGGAGTGAGTCCAAAGTGATTTCAGGACGTAAACCATGCTTGAATTGGTTAGCAGAGGCTCCAAGTGGAGCAGCAGGATTTCATAATTTTACACAATAGAATGGGCGAACAGCGAGAAAACCTAGGTTCTTGGGGTTTGAACTTTAACGAGCAAACTTTTTTAAAATATGGCGCGAACTCAACAGTCTATGGTTTGTTGCGTAGCAGGCAGGCGGTAAGTGGTTTGTTTCGCATAGCTTTTGGGCACTTGGCGCTATTGTGGGGAGGCCACCCGATGTCATTCATCGGGTGCCACATAGCAGCGGGCTAGACAATGAAACTGCTCACATCAGGCGGGTAAAGGTCAAGTTTCGGAGGTTGCCCGATATGAGCGTCGACCGTTAGATCTGAAGGGGTTAGATCGCATGGTGATCAGGGAAATGATTTGATCAGGGAGTTAATGGAGGGGCTCAATGGGATAATAAATGCGGATTAGGGAGATTAATGACGTCGGGGGTGATGTGATTGGAGGAAGGCTCTTAATTAATCACAAATTGATTAATTAATTCCTTTTTAATGCAGCGGAGGGTTATAGGTCTTAATTGATCACATATAGATTAATTAATCTATCGATTAATTAATCCATATAATTATGTCATTATTAAGGTTTATATTTCAAACCGAGGCGGGATATTAACATAAGGGACTTTAATAATATATACGGGGACGGGGTGTATTTTATGGGAGTTAACTATAATAAATTAATGTTAATATGAAATGGAAACGAAGATAAGAATGTGCTAAGTAAAACGTATCGAAATATGTTCACATTTTCCCATTTAAACATTATAACTTAGGCTTAGGTGCATTTTGTGGGTTTTTGTGAGAAGGAGTTTTATATGAGGATAATTACTTTTCCTAAGCAAATAGTGATTTTACTCTAGGGAAAGGGGTTTTCAGGGGAAATGAGTGCATGATGAAGGGGGTTAATGTTGATGAGGGGTATTAGCACTTTAGACCTTCTAAGTCATTGGGCTGAGGGTCTGGTCCCTCCAGAAGTCAGAGAAATGCTCTGAGCCCCTTTAACTTTAAGGCTTTGGGCACTTTGAATGTTACTTGTGGGAAATTAGTGAAATAGGGGTAAAATGAATGAGGAAATTAAACACTTGACTTTGTGTAAATTTTTCCTTGTTATCCATACTTTTTAAGCAACATGATGATGAAAGTAAATGATATGAGTTTTAACTATTCATCATGCACAATTTTGCAACGATTCCTCTACTTACCCATCTACACATCCTACCATTTTTTCTACTCTTTACTAGGGTGCACTTAAACTGGCAAACCCTTATCAAACGTTTCTTTTCATTTACACTGGAAATCTATTTAAGTCTAACCTTATTACATCCAAGGGCTCAGATTAAATAGTTGAGCTCCTTTTATTCACTCTACCTAATCTAATTATCTGCCAAGATTACACTGTTTGGTCAGATTTTATTCTATATCTATAGACATAAAAATTTAAAACATGAAATAGTCAAGTTTAAACTATTTGACTACCATGGATTGTGACATAAGTAACAAGTTGCATACAATCTTTTATTTTTCACCAAAATAAAAAGTAGTGGCATTTGGACTTGCACACGTTCATGGTCTTTTTGCTTTTTCTTGGGGTTCATTTTCATCATTTTTGACCTTTTTTCATTCTTTTTGTCCTTTCATTTTTCTTTAGGACATACCCTCTTTACATTTTTTTTTTTTTTTGAATTTTTGAATATGGAAAACATTTGCGGAAAGCAAAGGTATGTACATATTACAGAGATAAACTAAGTCAATCATAAATTATGACACCTATTGGTATAGGAACATAACAAACCAAACCCAATAATACTATAAGCCATATTGTATGAATCTTGAGATCCGTCAAACACTATTTTTAATGTATTTTCGCAGTTTCATGAAATGCGAAGGAGAAAGCGTGAATGCGATAAGATGGACCCAAAAGGGTACCTTAAGGCTATTATATATAGTTTCAAGTCCAGGGGAAAGCCATTTCTAATGCATTTTCACAGTTTTTAATATATTTACGAAACACAAAGGGACAAAACCATTGCGATAAGCGACAACGACCAATAGGCGGACCTGATGGGAGAATAGGGCGCAATTATGAAAGTTTGAAGTCCGATACATTGATTTTTGGTAGATTTTATCCGCTAAAATACATTTCATTGTGTTTAATAGAGCACAACTGTTTCAGAAGTTGCAAAGGCCCGAGGCACTCTTACATTACAGAATAGGTGGCCACCTCCTCTCTATGCATTAAGAAATGATTGTATAACACTAGAAGAGGGATTCGAAGTGGAAAAAGGTCGGGGAGACCGAGAGACAAGAATCTGAAATGAATAGGTACCGCAGGTTTGGCTTTAAAGCAACAGACATACAGTGAAGGAAAGGAGGTAGTATTGAAGGCAGTGCGAAGACGAGTTGAGACAAAGATAGAGATTGATTTAGAGAGTCTGTATATCTTAGAGAAAGCTTGAGAGGTTCAAGCAAACTCTTACTATTCCATCTGTTGTGTATCAAGTCTCAAACTGAGCTCATACTATTGTAAAAATTCTGCTTGAAGACATAATAGAGAGGCCACCACTGAAGGTTGGAGCAGGAGATGTAGCCCAGGAGTATTGGGTGAACTCCTTATTAAATTTGTTGTGTTATGTGTTGTCTATTATGTTTTGTTTATTTCTTCATTGTCTGTGTGTTTTGCAATCTTATCAATCCATTGCATAAAACAACATAGACAAATCCATGCACATGAGTTTATAAAACCTTATTAATTGTCTTAGATCTCATTATCAGATCAACTCATATCAGAGCTTTAGGTTTACTAAGGTTAGACAAGCTTGTGCTAGATTGGTGAATGATAATTAGGTCAAAGCTCAAATTAGGAGAAGGAGAATTGGTTGAAACTAACCCAAAAATTGGTAGAGTCTATCCTAGGAGGGAAATGGCAGAAGAAAACCCCTTGGAATCAGACTCTTAGTTCATGGACAATTTCATGACCATGAGAGCCATGGTAGAAGAAATGTATCGAGAATTTAAGAAAGGTCAGAGTGAAGACTCTTCAACCTCAAAAAAGGACAAAGGAACATAAGAATCCCTATAAATGACCATTCTAAGGGCAAAGGGAAAGGAAAAGAGATTGATGTGTATTGCAGGGTGCAGAGCATTGATTCAGACAGGAGGAAAATTCAGCTAGACAGCCCATGCCTTGGAGGAACTGCCTTGGTATGGTGGGAAGGCGAGACACAAGCTGACTTGAAGAAGCATGGTAAAATTCTTTCTGTCTGGAGTGAATTTGTTTCTACAATTAAAAAACAATTCTATCCACTAGCTTATATGTAGCAAGCTATAATGAGTTGGCAAACTTTTCGCCAATTAAAAGGGAAAAGTGTACAAAGCTACACCCAAGAATTTAGAAAAGAGCTTTGATTCTAGGCATTTCTTTAGACTCACCTGAAACTTTGCTGAAGTATATAGGTGGTCTACACAGTTATTTGAGGCACACCATTCTCATGTTCAACCCTACTAGCATAGATGAGGTATCTGTTTAGGCTACCCATCTAGAGGCTAGAGGCAAAAATGTGAACCCAGATATTGGGGGATCATCAAAACCCACTGCAAGCAAGAACAAGGAGAAGAGGAAGTAGAAATGGAAAGAGAGGAAGGCAAATGTTGTACAAAAGGCCAGACCTTCATGTAATCATTGCAAGAAGGATGGACATGATGATGAAGATTGTTGGTCTTTGCATCCAAAGCTGAAACCCAAGAAGTTTGATGGCAAGACAAAGAAGACTGTTGCTGCTATACAGAAAGATTTGGGGTCAGACTCAGGTGATGAAACAACAATCACAACCACAGGTATAAAAGGTAAGAATTCTAAAGCATCTACTAGTAATTCTGCACAAACTATTGATAGTGAAGAAAATGAGAGGAAACCACATGAGATTTTTATATTAGAATTATTTCCAAGCATTAAAAGATTGATACCTTGTTTGATAGTGGCTCACAAGTAAACTTAATTTCTGAAGCAATTGTAAAGAAACTGGGATTACTAACCACACCTCACAATAAGCCATATCCATTAGGTTGGGTATGTGATAAAGCAAAGCTACAAGTGACTAGACAATGTAAACTTGGGTTTTCTTTTGGGTCAACATTTGTAGATGAGGTTGAGTCAAATATTGTTCCTTTGGATATATGTGGAATTGTTTTAGGAAGTCCTTACTTGTATGATAGAAAATCCATTTTCTATAGAGCTTAAAATAAGTATCAACTCATTAAAGATGGAATTGAATATATTGTAAGAGCTCTTAAACTCAAGAATAATTATACTCTCATAAACTCAGGGCATATGAAAAGAATTGTAAATTCATGCAAGAAATTTTTACTGATGGTTGTAAAGGAAAAGGAACCTGATAAAACCAATGTATTTGAAGGTTTTAATGCTAAACAACAAGCTAATTTAGAAAAAATTGTTTCAGAATATGATATCCTATTTCAAAAGCTTAAAGGTCTGCCACCCAAAAGGGAAATTATACATGATATTAATTTGCAGCAAGATGCTCCATTGCCTAACATTGGAATGTACAGGTTATTTGCTTTAGAGAATGCAGAGATCAAGAAGTAGGTAGAGGAGCTACTCGAGAAAGGGTTCATAAAACTAAGCACATCACCATGCAGATCTCCAATCGTGTTGGTGACGAAGAAAGATGGTTCGTGGAGGACATGCATTGATTACTGAGCACTGAATAAAATAACGATCAGGAATCGTTATACCCTTCCTCACATTAATGATCTATTGGATCAGCTGAAAGAAGTTGTTTACTTTTCCAAGTTGGACTTGCATAGTGGTTACCATCAAGTCAGAGTAGCAAAGCAAGATGCATGGAAGCTTCTTTCAAAACAAAGCAAGGGTTGTATGAATGGCTAGTTATGCCTTTTGGCTTAACTAATGCTCCGGCCACTTTCATGAGAGTTATGAATGATGTACTCGGGCCTTTTATTGATGATTTTGTAATTGTATATTTGGATGACATTCTTGTTTTTAGTAAAACATGGGAAGAACATTTGAAGCATGTAAAGCAGACTCTAAATGTTTTGAAGAAAGAAAATCTCTATGTTAAATTATCAAAATGTGAATTTGGTAAAACATCTTTGAATTATTTGGGTCATATTGTAGGGGGTGGTGAATTGAAGATAGATCCTTCTAAGGTTGTAGTCATTGTAAACTGGCCTAAACCCAAATCTGCTATAGAATTTAGAAGCTTCCTAGGAGCAGCATAGTATTGGAGAAAGTTTATTGCTAGCTTTTCCTTAATTGCAGCTCCCTTACATGCTTTAATAGGATTGAACAAGGTGTTTCAATGGGGAGGCAAACAACAGAAAGCCTTCGACACCTTGAACGAAAAAATTAGTAAAACACCAGTACTAGCATTGCCAAATCTTCAACAACCAATTGAGATCGAAACTGATGCCAGTGACTATGCCATGGGAGTAGTGTTGATGCAACATGGTAAACCCATATGCTACCATTCTGAGACTTTTAATTCTACAGTAGTTAATTATCCTACATATGAAAAAGAATTGTATGCATTAGTACAGAGTGTGAAAAAGTGGAAACATTACTTAATGGGAAAGGAAACAATTATCCATACTGATCATCAACCACTTCAATATTTGCACTCACAAACTAAATTGCAGCAATCAAGACACTATAGGTGGATGGGTTTCCTATAGCAGTTTCATTTAGTCATCAAATATAAAAAGGGAATACACAATAAAGTTGCAGATATGTTGTCTAGACCAATCATAAATGCATCTACTATACTTAAGCATAACTCAATCATGCATGAAAGCTACATTGAACAATATGCTCAAGATATAGACTTTAAAGATGTATATGAAGCTTTAAGTAATGGCCAAAAGGTAGAAGAATTGGATGATTATGTTAAAGACCAACTCTTGTATGATTTGGGAAAGTTATGCATTCCACAAATTGAAAGAGTCAACATAATTAGGGAAGCACATACTTCTCTGATATCAGGTCATTTTGGTGTAAGTAAAACAATTGCACAGCTCCAAAGGTACTGCTATTGGCCAAGAATGCATGAAACAATTTCTAGATATGTAAGAGGGTGTACCATGTGTGCTAAAATTAAGCCCAACAATAGAAAACTATGCTTGTACACTCCACTACCAGTTCCTTCCTGTCCTTGGGAAAGTGTTTCCATGGAATTTGTTGGGGGATTGCCAAAATCTAGAAAGGGACATGACTATTTATATGTTATTGTGGACAGGTTCAGCAAAATGTGTATTTTAATACCTTGTAATAAGTAGATTACAACTGAACAAACAACGAAATTGTTCTTTCAACATGTCTAGGTGCATTTTGGGTTACCCACTTCCATAGTATCTGATTGAGACCCCTGATTTGTTGGGAAGTTTTGGTCAAGTCTGTGGGAATTGATGGACACCAAATTGAAGAAGAGCACAATCTTTCATGCACAAACCGATGGCCAAATATAGGTATTCAACAGGACATTGATCCAATTGCTCAGGGGTTATTGCAGCAAGCATCCCAAGCTTTGGGAGTAACATTTATGTTATGTGAAACATGCTTACAACCCTGCTAAACATTCTTCTACACAGAGATATGTTTTTGAGACTTGTTTTGGTTTTATACCAAGGTCTCCCTTGGATTTTGTCTTTGAAAAAGACATAGAAGTTGCTAGACACAATGATGTGGACAAAGTAGCCAAGTTCATTGAAAAAATCCAAGAAATTCACCAAGCAATGCAGGAGCAGCTGGAAAAGAGCCAAGCCAAATACAAGGCAAGGCATGATAAACATCGGGTGGAGCACAGCTTCCAAGTTGGTGATCAAGTCTGGTTGTATATCAGCAAAGACATAATGCAAGGTGAAGGAAAGAAGTTGAAGCCAATAATCTATGGACCTTTTAAGGTACTTGAGAAAATTGGTGAGAATGCTTTCCACCTTGATCTGCCAACATACATGCACATCTATTCAGTGGTAAATGCTGAAAATTTAAGACTGTTTGAACCTTCTTTAAATGAAGATCTTGAAGAGAAAAGTCACTTGCCTTCCATTGATGATCTATTGCCTGAATACCTCAACGAGTTGCAAGAATATACATTTATGGATAGGAAGGTGAGGACTACGCGTAGAGGGGACGTGGAGTACCTTAAAAGTGGACTCAAAGCTTCAAAACCCAGCAATGCAAAATGGCTAGAGATTGGGCAAGTGAGGCAGTTGTATCCTCACTTAAACAATGTTTGAAAACAAACTTTTGGTGGTCCAAAATCCTTTTCAGTGGGAAGGCGTGATCCAAATGGATCCAATAAACACTCTCTTTGTCTTCAAAAACTCAAAAAATCATGCCAAAGACCAAAGAAAATCACATAAGGAAGCCTTTCGGAATACTATCGAGAGGCAAAAACCCATGAAATCAATGAAAAATAGAGTGTCAGAGGCGGAACAAAGTAATGCACAGTAGCCATCAGATTTGGCCGATCAATGGTCCAAATCTGAGCGGTGGATCGTAATCGGTGGTGGCCTTCGACGAGTATCGACGGGATCCACATAAGACTTGTGACAGTGATCGGCAGGAACATCATAGGAGATGTGATGACGACCGGTGAGGTCAATGAGGACCATCGATCAAGTGCGCAGATCGACGGCCCACGTTGCATCACCAAATCACAATCAGCAAAATAAAAAGAAGCAGGGGTTATGTATATATGTATATATGCGACCCGATGGACCAGACCCAATAATACTATAAGCCATATTGTATGAATCTTGAGATCTGTCAAACACTATTTTTAATGTATTTTCACAGTTTCACGAAATGCGAAGGAGAAAGCACCGATGTGATAAGCCGGACTCGAAAGGGTACCTTAAGGCTATTATATATAGTTTCAAGTCTGGAGGAAAGCCATTTCTAATGCATTTTCGAAGTTTTTAATATATTTACGAAACACAAAGGGACAAAACCATTGCGATAAGTGACAACGACCAATAGGCAGACCCGATGGGAGAATAGGGCATAGTTATGAAAGTTTGAAGTCTGATACATTGAGTTTTGGCAGATTTTCTTTGTTAAAATAAATTTCAATGTGTTTAGCAGAGAGCGGCTATTTCAGGAGTTGCAGAGGCCCGAAGCACTCTTACATTACAGAATAGGTGGCCACCTCCTCTCTATGCATTAAGAAATGATTGTATAACGCTAGAAGAGGGATTCGAAGCAAATAGAGGTCGGGGAGACCAAGAGACAAGAATCTGAAATGAACAGGTAGTGCAACTTTAGCTTTAAAGCCATAGACAGAGAGCGAAGAAAAGGAGGTAGTATTGAAGGCAGTGCCAAGACAGAGTTGAGACAGAGACAGAGAGTGATTTAGAGAGTTTGTGTATCTTAGAGAAAGCTTGAAAGGTTCAAGAAAACTCTTACTATTCCATCTGTTGTGTATCGAGTCTCAAACCGAGCTCATACTATTGTAAAAACTCTGCTTGAAGACATAATAGAGAGGCCACCACTGAAGGCTGGAGCAGGAGATGTAGCCCAGGAGTATTGGGTGAACTCCTTATTAAATTTGTTGTGTTATGGGTTGTCTATTATGTTTTGTTTATTGCTTCATTGTTTGTGTGTTTCGCAATCTTATCGATCCATTGCATAAAATAACATAGACAAATCCATGCACATGAGTCTATAAAACCTTATTAATTGTCTTAGATCTCATTATCAGACCACCAGGTCAGTGAAATGTCAAGTTGTCTCAAGGGTTTATCACCTGGAAAGGTTGCTTGGCTCCCATAGGTTTTGTAGCATGTGTGGAAGGTCATAATGGTTTGGTTTGGTCGGTTCCACTTCCTTAACTGTAGATGGGAGTTGAATCACATAATAGAATCCTATATTCACATGTTTACACCAACTGATCAGTTAACTTAGGTAAATGGGGGAAGGGGGGTTACACAGTGGTATCAGAGCATGGTTCAACCCTTGGACTAGGCGGGTGGTGTGTTGGTCATGCATACATGTCGGTTGCATATGTGTTTGTTACACAAAAATATCATCACCATGACTATTTGTAGTTAGTATGGGTCTATCATCACTTATGCTATCCTCCTAAGCAAGTCTCAGACCTCAGCTCTTCATGTCAAGCTTTGCAAATGAGAGAAAGACATTAAAAATCAATAAAGCTCTCGTTCCGCACTTTCTCTCACTTTTGCCTGCGGGCCTGCACCCTTTGTTCATGTTACCTGCGTATCTGCACGCTCTATCTGTAAAGGGGTGGGTGCGTACCCCTGTAAAAGTAAAAAAGGCACAAGTTTATTCTAAAAAACTCACTTTG